>KZ062915.1:9608-58457 GCA_002091835.1 Anopheles maculatus
CCTTGTACGGGAAGTCCCACCCGAATCGGTTTGGACACAACGGAAAGGAACAACTTTTCACACCGGATACAACCATTGCAGACCGAACCGCACAAAGGAACCGACGATCATCCGGCACATACACCTTGACGCCCTCACTCACATTGCACAGTGATCTGACGGCTCTGGAGTTGTTCCACTTTCGCGCTTTTTTCTCGCCCTGATGTAATTAGTCCGAGAGCGAGCGAGGTTCCTCCATCCAACCGAATATAAATAAGCTGTTTTGCCGCATTCGCATCCGTTATATTTGTCTGACCCTAATCCCGCAATTATTCTTCCGGAATTTATCCGCTTTCATTTTCAACAACCATCGTCAGACTCGCTAAGGTTGCTAAGCCCTCGTTTAGCACACCGTTTGCTTGTATCTTTTCTATTCGTTTCGCTACTTATCAGCCTGTTTCTATCTGGTGCTCTTTTGCCGCAGCTATTCAGTGTACTTTAATGCTCAAGCGATGACCCACATTGCTAAATGCTAGTGTTGAGGTGTTAAACGAAGTGTCAAAACTGAGCGCTAAGATTAGAGAACAAAAATACGACCACAAACTTTTGGGAATTTCGGTAGTAAGGCTACCTCAACAGCATACTTCACTTTTGTGTGCATTGAAGTATATTTACCTACGTGGTTAAAGTTGTAGCAAATGATGCTGTTCATTCAAAATTCGTAGAATTCATAGTGCGAATGAATAATCCATTTTTAAATGCATTTTTTTATTTCTCAAATCGGTATCTATCGGACTTAATTACACTACTCATAATCCGGTACAGAGCCATCTTGAGTGTCGGGTTAATTTGCATGATTGACATTCAACTCCGTTATTTTTTCCCTAAGACGGATAATCAATCTCGCCGTTGGGAATAGTTTTTAATCTGTGAGAGACATTTTGCTAATTGCTTTTGCAGGAAATGCAAACATAAGGTATTTGGTTTCGGTTCGCGTATCTTAATAAAGCATGAAAAATCTTACAAGAAAATTGATAGTAAAAGAATTAGTACTATGCTTTTGCAGGAAATGCAAACATAAGGTATTTGGTTTCGGTTCGCGTATCTTAATAAAGCATGAAAAATCTTACAAGAAAATTGATAGTAAAAGAATTAGTACTAACAAACATGATGAAGCGAGTTCTCTTTTGTGGTATTATCATTATTCCTCACAGTTCCACATAATTTGACTGAAAATTCCTGACAAGTGTAATTTGACTTGGACAGACAAAGCTGGAATTTCGTCTAGAGCTGCAAGAAGAATTCTACGTAGACTATTTTAGCACCGGATTCTTTACTTAGCGCTACAAAAAAAAACTCATCAAACGTTGTTTCCACGAAGGGAAAACATCCAGTGAGTTCAAAACGAATGAAAAAAGAAACCACTCGTGCCGCAACAAGGCTCAATTCGAAGAAATCTTTACAAAAATTGAACCTGCCAGTTGCTGTCGAGATCTATTTTCGATTGTGTACTATTTTAGTTTAACCCGATTTATTTTTCTCCAATGAATTTTCTTAGAAAACATGAACCTGAGCCTTCCTACCTTAAGAATTTATTTTTGTGCACGCATGCCAATATTCATTAGTCTCCTTTGAGCCATAAGTCCAACATGTCCAAGTGAAACCCATTAGTCCCACAACCTGAAGCAGCAGACATCGAATAGGCTCTAGAGAGAATACTATTACCTTGTCAATTACCATCATTGAACACCTTTGTGGCTGTGATTGACAATGAAAATAATAACTTAGATATTTTATTGACATTCTTGCAGTTATATTTTATTCTTGTAAAAGACTTTCGGACGAATTTATCTTCTACAAATGCTCTTTCTCCTAGCATTAAGAGTTCCAATTTTTGCACACATCCAGACGAATATCTAACTTATTTATCATTTTCATTCGGTGCAGCTATTCTTGTATTGACAGATTCTCTTAAAAGCTACAAAGTTGAAGTTCAATGTACATAACAAAAGCTCATCTCATCCTGCGCGTAACTATCCACTTCATTTAATGATGCATAATCCCAGGTGAACCACCGAACGGCAAAAAGAAATCGACAGCAATGTCTTTACTATCACCATTAAGCTCTACCACTGCTAGTGGCGTTGTGTCGGCCACTTTATTTGCTCTCAGTAATTGGCTGCCATTTCCAACGTCCTATTTAACATTGCATGAAATTACCTTCCTTCTCGATGAAAAGCGTCTAATTTATGCTGTAGTTCACCGTGCTGTTACGCTCTTGCTATTGCAAAGAATAGGTACCCGGCCGGTTTCAGTTCCACCACTGTTCAGGCTTGTTAGATGACAAGTAAGACAGTTCCTTTAACCTGTAAGAATGGAGCACTCACGAACACCACAAGTCACAGTCTTCTCAGGAGAGTCTTTCACAGCGGAGAAGTTACATCTACTAAAACTTGTAAGCGGTCGTACCCGCTCGGGCCGAATACGATGACTACCCCAATCACAACGAAACGAACGAAAGGTGATTAGCTTAACCATAAACACAGCAGCCAACAAGATTCTGGCCTTCACCGCAAAGTGCAGCAATCAGCAAACTCTACCCGGCTAACGCCGCCAATCAAGGCAACATTCAACTTTGCATACATTTTGTCTCGTGCGTGTTGGAAAAGCGGCCTCGCCGACGATGGTAAGGATTTGGAGCGATTTGTTGAGCCGCTTGATGCCTTAAGCTTAGGCATCCCATGCCATGTTCTCAAGCATCGACGAATCGCAAACCAAACAGCATTACACCTAAACACAGTCGCGAGACACATTCCGAAACTTTCACTAGTGCTTTAGAGAGATTATGGCTTCCAACCGGGGGCGCTGATGCGAAGATGTACTCCTCCATAGAGCGTCCATAGCGTGCCAAACGCGAAGACACACAGCTGTGTGAAGAGTATTATTACCACGACATTAGGCAATTTCGGTCTCGCCAACGTCATTGTGTGCCGGCGTATGGGTGTTTGTGGACTTCCTGTAGCACACCTGCGCTCGGGTGGTTTGAGATTGATGAGGGATGGGGTTTCGCCTACCGTAATTGCCCTCACGGTCTGTCGTCGTCGGAAGCTGCATTAAGCTTAGGTGCTGATTTTACAACATCCACCCACAGCACACTTGCGTTTGTTGATTTATTTGGGACAGTTTACCATAGCGCACTCAGACACGGGAAGGACACCATCTTACGGAAGCTATTTTAACGGGATATTAAATAAGCATAAACTTTAAATGCGTTTTGCATACATCGACACAAAAGGTGTGCTGCGTAAACGAGTTCAGGTTCGTAAAGGGGATGTAATGTTTGTTGTGGTGTGCTAGGAAATGGTCCTCAATTACCAAGGGCTAGATTTTACACAACCACCAACCATGGCAAGAATGGTACTTGGAGCCTGAAATGTCCAAGGATAAAGCAGTTCACATTAAACCGCATGTTAAATGGATCAATCATTTGGAAATGTTGGCTCGAAGGAAGGGCCCCAACAACAACCGGATCCGGAGCTTCAGGTGCTAGAGCAATGAACCACAATGCTTCCTTGCTGCTGCTCATTAAAGTTAACGTAATATGTACCGCCGCTCGGAAGGATCTTGTTTACACTTTAGGTTTATGTGTACTCTTGAGCACGCCTGTGAAAGTCCTCATCAACGATTTTTACTTTGTGCTTGGTCGGTGTCGTCTAACCCTGAAGAGGAATTGTCTACTACTTGCTTCATATTTAATATTTCAATTAGGGCGCATCATAACTTGATTTACACCAAGAAACGATCTATTACCAAGATGATTTATCCATTTTACAAATTTATTTATAATTTTTGGGCACAACACTTCACCAAGGGACGTGTGACACAGTAAGCCATCATAGAGCCTCGTTTCACAAAATAACTACAGCGTCACGAAAGGGCACGAAAGGGAAGCAAACCTTGTTTCAAAATTGCTGCTCAAAACTCTGGTGCCTGACAACGTTGGTGTTTGAGACGGCAGTGGTAGCACGATGATACCCGGTACCAGCAAAACTGTCCATCCTCGAAGACACATCCCAGAGTTTGCTAGCTCCGCTCGAAAAACCGAGCTCATATGTCAACATAGCATTACACTGCTGGTGTGTACCAACCCGTGCAACACATTTTCGGGGTACTGGATAATGTGAACCACACGTAGCGTCAGATATTCGCAAAGTAAATGGCCGGTTTAGTTTAGCCGACTCTTGCCAGCATGAGGGTAGCTATTTTTAGGTGCAGGTTCTTCCCTACTCTACAAACCGGATGAAAGCCTTCATTCATTAACCGTCGGAGACCGTCTTCTCCAACACTCGTGCTGCTTGAAAGCCTCCTGACAGTAGATGACGGAACAAAGACTTGGCTCTTTTTGTTTTTTTTTTTGTTCCAACTTGGCTCTCCCCTGTTCCTGTTTGTTTGGTGGATCCTTTCGCTCTTCCATTCGCTTCGCTTCAGCAGACTTCAGAAATTGAAATATAGCTCTCCCCAACCCAACCTCCTTGGACTCTCCTCCGCACTTGCCCCGGTATGATCCGATGGTATTAAATTTTCGAGCAGTGCAAAAGGGCCAAGGATAATTGGATGGGAGGAGTGCATAGGGTTGACGGGTTCATTAACAAATTACTTTAAAGCTCTGGCGTAAGGCGATGGATGTGAGGGTGTGTTTGTTCAGTGTGAGCTATCTAATCCGTGTAATCCCTTTCTTATTGCGCTCAATTTTCACCTTTTCCTGATGAGAGATTGAGCGCTGTAAATTTGTTAAAGTGTACAGTTGAAGGGCCCAGCTCCTAGCGTCGGTTGGGAATGTATCATAGCTGATATAAATAGAATTTTGTTAAGAAAAAATACTGTGCGGTTGTTTAAGTCAGCGAACGAGATTAACAACCTGTGTAGCTGTAGAGATAAATCATTTCAACAAGTAAAAGCTTCTTTACGAAACTTTATCGATATCATCACGAGTGTTGGTGATTGATGGCGTATCATTAATTAAATATATAAGCATATTATAGGGACACAAAACACATGTGTGCAGTAGTACAAAAAGAATAGAAGATATCCTGTAAATAGGAAACTGACAAAGAGAAAAAGAAAGGCAAAAGAATAACACAAATGGGAACAAGAGACAAAAAAACCAAAATGAAGAAATAACTAATTAAAATGTATTAGAGAAAGGTAAAACAATAACTACAAAATAAGGAAAAGGTTAAAACAAAAAAAGGAAAGCGAGAAGAATAAAAATAAAAAAGAAAAAAATTGACAGGAAAAAGGAAAAAGGAAAAAGGAAAAAGGAAAAAGGAAAAAGGAGAAAGGAAAAAGGAAAAAGGAAAAAGGAATAAGGAAAAAAGAAAAAGGAAAATGGAAAAAGGAAAATGGAAAAAGGAAAAAGGAAAAAGGAAAAAGGAAAAAGGAAAAAGGAAAAAGGAAAAAGGAAAAAGGAAAAAGGAAAAAGGAAAAAGGAAAAAGGAAACAAAGAAAATGAAAGATTCTTTCTCAAAATAATTTTCATACACTTTACGCTTCTTTCGACCGAGAGAGCGATGTTCTCAGAAACACCAAAGCTACACACTATCGCCAATGCACAAATCAGACCAATAATTATGCTACCACTTGCTCTACAAACCTGTCTCTAAATGTTCAAAACACTCACACCACACCGTACACACACAGTGTCGCCTTACGCCTAGCTTATTTACCCAGCCGGAAAACCCGCAAATCCGGAGAGCGTAAGTTAAACACAAAATAAATTAAATTCTCCACCGATGCGATGAGCATCGGGGTACAAATGCATTCGCGGCTACTAATGCCTGACACATGCCTGGTCCCGTACCGGAGAAACAAATACCACACCAAACCACACACTCACACGTGCGTTCTCTTGGAAGCGTTCGCGATACCAAGAAGCGTACATACACACTGCTAATGTTTCCTTCCCATAAACAATCGTCCTAAAAGCTAGCACTCCTTCTCGCTCTCTCTCTCTCTCATCAGCAATGAGGTCAACCGGGATTTGTGCGGGAAAGGCGGGATCCGTCACTCGGTGCACACGTACACATGAAACAAATTGAATTTTATTCAGCTGAAAATTTCTATTTGCATTCCATTTCGTACGAAGGAAATTGTTGTTGTTGGCCCTTGATCTAACACATTCACGGCCGGTTCGAGGTAAAGCTGCTACTTACTGCCTCAAGCGGGCGTAGTACAATCTACCGAGGATCCGATCTCATCGGTCGACCCATTACTGTCCAACAGTGGCCACAAGGAACACTGAAATACATTCCAAGCGGAGCTTTCTACACACATACAGGATGCAAAATGTGTGTTTCAATCAGGGCACTGATATGGTAGGTGGTCATCTATTGTTATCCCGCAGTCGCTTGATGGTCCGCAATCACGACAACCTCGCACAGCACCGGTCAGCCGTTGTTACCGTCGTCATCCGCATCGATATGTGTATATCACGCCCGACTTCTAGCGAGCTTTTCCGAATTCGTTACCGCACCGTCATGTCCTACGGCCAGAAACATAGCCGAAGGTGCGGTTAACCACCACAAGATCGGCAAACACACCCAAACACCAGCACTCTCCCGTCCGGCTCCGGCAGTCCGAGCCAAAAGGTGAAAGTAACATATGGTGAGGCAAAATGTTGCTGCTGCTGCTTCTGTTGCTGCCTATCGTTGCTCAACAAGCGATCAATGTCGACCGAAACCGTAACCATAACCGTGTTTCACTCAATCATTCCGAATGTTGCAGACAAATAGGGTAAGGTTTCTGGCCCTGAGTCTGGCCCGTTCGCTCGTGTTACATGCGTTTAACGGGCTGCTGGTGTTTCGCAACGCAATCCTGCCCAATCATGTTGATTCCGCAGCCTTACAAATGCAAATAATTATTTCCCTTCGGCCTGTGTTTGCTCGGTACTTAGTTGTTTGCTGTCGGTGGTCGATATCGAGTGTAAGCGAGAGAGACTTTGCACAACTACCGTACCATTCCGATCATCAGTCATCAAGCGTAAGATGTACGGGGTGGCGCAGCTGGAAGAACAGAGGAAAAAGCTACTTGTAAGAAATTGTGGACCATTCCGGTACTAGCTCAGTCTTTGCCCGTTCGGTATGCGTTTTCCCTCATTAATGGAATGTTGCTAATTGCTTTATATCTAACCAAACCGACCAAACCTTACCACAGCCACACACAAACTTGTTAGCGTGCGGGTTGTTGTTGATGCCGTTGATGCCTCCTACTGATCGTTTTAGTTGGTCAACCGATTCACGCACTCGGCAAGATCTTCGGGATTCTAATTGCTTCATGTCATGCGACATTGGATAATCACCGAGACGGATGGAATTCGCTTTGTCGCTTCATGTAACAGTTAGGAGCTAGATGCGTTAAGCAAACTTGTTTAAAAGCCACAAGAAAATATGTTTTCGGAGCTCGATAACTTCTGCAACCTTCTTTTAATTAGGAAGTTTCGTTGGTTTAGGTTCAATAGCTCATTTACCGAATATTAAAAATATATTGATACTTTTTTAATAAAATTTTAATTAAAATCTGTATGTTAGCTTCACTTAAATCCTTCCTTGTAATTCTGTTCACATACATTTAGGCGCTGAAACCCCAAACAAGAGGAAGCTTTCAATGGAGACGCCCGGTAGCTTGTAGGATTATTATTTTATAAATGTTTTCTGGTTGCCAGCGTCAGCTTTGGTACAGCAAAATTCTCACCCCCAGCCGTAGCGTATTCCCTCGTGTCAAATTAAAAATGGCAAAAAAACAAACAAAACCACGCCGCCGTACACTTTCCGTCCGGCAACCCGATACGGGTGGATTTCGTTAGCGTTACGACCGAAAAACGACCATTACTAACGACCTTTCGGACGGCCCATCTCGTTCGACATGTCATCCCGCCACCGTTTATCTTGCCCGCTTGTTCCATCTATCACTTACCATCTTATCTAACTTTTACGACTCTTCGCATTTTATCGTATCCTGTTCCTTCCAATGATTCCACGGGTATCAGGAAATGGTTTGTGTGTGTGTGTGTGTGTGTGTGTGTTTTCTTTTTTGTGGGGGCCAGCGATTGCTCATACCAATACCCAGGTTTCAGGTTTCGGGAACGATCCGAAACCCAACTTGGAACGATTTCCAAAAAGCCACTCCATCTTGCGTGTCTCTCTCTCTCTCTCTCTCTCTCTCTCTCTCTCGTTATCCTTCCGTCCAGCGTACCAATCTATACGGCCGATGGCAGCGATTTATACGATCGGTGTTTCATGTTTCACCCCGGGTGCCATCAGCAAAGCGAACATCTCTCCGACCTCTCCAAACATGTCCGTACGTCCGTCCCCACCAATCGCCCCATCTAGCACCCCAGTGCGGTACGGTGAAAACAGAATCCAAACCGGAACCGAAATCAAAATGCGAATCAAGCGAGCGCGCGTGCAGGCAAAACATGAGCCCGGTGCGAACGCTCAACCACGGGTGGGCTTACACCAATTTAATAGAATCGAGAAGTGATGCACGGCACCGAGTACTCGCCACCAGTCAATTTATATGATTTAACATAAATAGACTGCTCCCTGCCGCCGGGTTTCCCCTACATCCGCCCGACGGTACGGCTGCCAATGGTGCTTGACTGCTGCCGGGTACTGTCGAGTCACTGCCGAGCTTTGCTCTATCTATTATCTTTATCCTCACATACACATAACGACTACGGCTGAAGGCTACATGCATAAGCATGATGATATCGATGCTCCGGCTGCTCGGCTACACTGGGATGGGTGGGAACTTCTGGTGGGATAGGTTGTCTGCTTAACAGATTCATGTCAGATTCATCATGTTAAATTCTAGGTCACTGTCTTCTGGTGGCTTTTGAAACCCGTATCCAATATTGGTGGTGGCATTGAGATGCATATGAATATTTTCGATATAACTTATAACTTATAGTGTTCAAACTCCTCTTCAAAAAAAATAAAAAATAAACATTATCGGTGCTCACATATTCAAACCTTTTTATTTTAAATTGTGGTAATTCTAGTAGGGTCCTAGTTTAACTCTATTTTTAAATAGCTTACAATGATTCAAAATAGTTTAAGTCACAATAAAATATGTATTCGTATATTTTTTTGGGTTATCTTTTACATTTCTTCACTCCCATGCCTCAGGAAAAGTCATGACGAATCTATACCAATCACTCTCCTTATCGCCCTATCTCTCGTTCCTTTTTCCGTTGCAGGTGATGGATGGTTGTGGCGAGAGTACATACCAACAGCTTCCAAATCATCGGTACAAGCAAATCGTAATTCCCGGAACATCTTGATGGATGGAAGCAATATGCGATCCAACCACAAGGTCGGGTGCCCTCATGGATCGGTTCTTCGAGCACCTAGTTGCCCTTATATATGGTATGCAGAGATATAGTTGGTAGTAGGGCCAATCAATACTACAGAACCTGTTTTTTAGTCTCGCTCCTCTAAAAAAATCAAGAAACAGATAATGTTTTTTTGCTGTTGGCAGCTCTGATGACTTCAATCATTAGTTTTTGTTCTCAATTCACAAATATATTTCTTCCCTAGCTCAAACATCTCTGCTTTAAGATCTCAAATGTTTTTATTTAGCCCCAGGAATACTCTCCACATAAATCAGGGCTGAATTGATGGTATGAAACAACACACTTTATAGCGGACTTTATTGTACTCCGCTCGGTGCGATCTCTAGCCCTAACTTTTGTGTATACCACCTTGCTTTGGGCCATAAAACGCAAACCTTCATAAACATTTGATGCTGCCAAATATTGAGCTGTTACGGTTCCTTCCTACCTTTGCATACATACACACTGTTCATCTGCCATTTTTTTTACCAACTATTGACCTCAACCGCCATCTTTACAACCACAATTGAACGAAAGAGCAGGTGGAGAGATGCTTTTCCTTACCGGCGATATTAAGTTCACCGCAGGATGAAACTCGTCTGACGAACAACTGCCTGCTGTTTGGATGTACAACGTTGCACAGAGACACACAATTTCGAATGCGTGCATCGAACCTCGAACAAGACATCAGCTGTATCGCCATCCCAAAAAGCAGACGAGACCCGATACGACACTCAGGAACGAACGAGCTACAGTCAAATTGTTTGCTTTATACCACACCCATCTTTAATTGTCAGCGTACCGGGTTGGACAGCACAAAAACTGGACATAATTTCGAACGTTCCACCGAACCGGGCCTTTCTGCCTGCGGTGAAAAGTCGAAAGTAAACCTCGAAGGCTCATGTTTTCCTATTGACTCGGGTATGTTTGCGAAACAATTTTCGTAACATAGCCTTACCGAACCGGGCCTCGTAATGGCTGTACCTCGAAAGGTCATTATTGATCGATACCGGCAGAAGTAAAACACCGACTGCTTGTAGACACAGCACGCTGCTTGGCGCAGTAATTATGCGTTACTTCTTCTCCAACAACCAAAGCTCCCCAACTTTTCTACGAAAGAAACTGTTCGCAAAGGTCCACTGGAACGTGAAGCAAAAAGCCTTACCAAAGCTAGAAACAGGTTGGATAATTTAGCCACTTTTAATTATAAACCAACCACCCAGCACTGGAAACACGGGTAAAAAGCTGCCTCGAACATCGATTATTCATACGATTCTTTCACGGCAATATGGTGTACGATGGTGACAACATCGGTTCGACTTGTTTCACTTACTAGCCCCATTTTCCGGACCTGGCATCGGGCACCTTCGGAATGAGTCCGTGTACAGCTGTGACCCGACAGGTTGTTTATTTTCCTGGTGAAACGTCCATTTTACAGCACGCCCGGTCCGGGTAGATGGAAATCGGAAACGATTTCGGTTAAATGCACATGCAAACAACAGCATAAAACTTCTGTTTTGACAAAACTTGCCATAGCCAACCTGTCACGGGCAGGCCCCCCGTATTAGCTAGGTAAATCGTTTATGAGGTGTATGTTTGCTGTCAACGTTTTCCCCCTAAACTTGCCAAATTGACGGTTCATTTCGTGGAATTTCGGCTGCTGTTTTCACAACATAAAGCACGAAAGTAATCGAATTCGGTGCTGATATAATAGTAGAAAATAAGAAAATTTGTATTTTAAACGTTTTACCTCATACCATAATACCTCCATAATTTATGGGACAGCGATTATCAGGTCCGAACGTCATTCCATTGACTTTTCACCCATTAAAGCTTTGCAAATATTAGTTCGTTATCTTTTAGGAGTTGTTTTTCTACACTTTAATGAACGGTTTCCCGCTTCTAGTGGGTGTTTTTGTGCCAATTCTCACTAATCACCCATCAACATCATCGATCGGGATCTGATCGGAAAAGCTATTGATACCGCGCTGAATAGCGACGCGTCATTATCGAGAGAATCACCATGGAAAGTGCCACTGCAAAAGGCTTTTCACCCTGTTTGATATTTCCCATCTGCTCGCTCGGAACACTAATCGGGAATTAATGTCTAATATTTTACCCTATTGAATGGTCGGGAACATATGGATTGGGTTAGATGGGTGGGATTTTCATTATAAACTGAATCGATACGAGAAGCCTTATGTTACGATACAAAGCCGTTTCTCCATGGTCCAACTGCTCTTCTCACGTTATTTACCAAACTTCAAAGCGGGCAGTCAGCGCGTGCCAAAGTTTCTCGGCTCTCGTTCAGCTGCAAAACAAAAAGGATCAACTATTACATTAGCTCCAGCTACAGACTGACAAAAACTTATCACATTCCCTGCCGGCATCGGGTGTTTCAATGTGCCACAAATTTTGACACGGGCCGATATTTCATTAGGTAATCAAAGGGCCGTGAAACCATTTTCGGAAAGCTCCTGGAAGATGGTAAATTCACGCGCAAAGTATGTAGTCCCCCGGTGTTTAAACACTCATAGTTTTTGACTTGCCGTGACCTCCACACGTCCTATACAACTGACCGCAATCATGCATACCAACGCTTTTTGTTTCCCCTTTCTATCATTTACCGTCCCTTTTTTTTGTTGCTGTCGGTGTTAGTCCCTCATCAAGGTTAGTGAGATCTGGAACGGTTTGAAGTTTTGGAGCAGGATAAGAAGGGATAAGACGATCGCCAGTCCACGCCACGGAAATGGCGTTGGAGAAAGTTTATATTTGAAAACTTTTAAATTAACTCCCACAGACACGATGGGGCTGATCGTTATTTGATACCTCGGCCGGTCGATGCCCTTCTTCAAGTGTTGGTTTTGTTGGTTTGTCGGAGTCGGAGGATTTCATATCGAAGTAGGATCTCATATCGAGTCTCGTCAAGACTGTCTTCTCGGTCGCAAGACTGGTTATCCAACTAAGCGTAGAGTCCTAGAAGCCTAAAATGACAGAAATGCTCTAGAACAAGAAAGCTTCTAATAGTTCACAGAGTCTTTGTTTTTGTCAAGTGACAGATGCAGCTAGAGCCTAATGTCCAGGCTAAGGACATACAAATGAGAGCTTCCGAAAACTATATCTCACTCGACAACAACAGACACAAAAGCTTTCGCTGGTGTCTCATCTCCATCTGACGACCAAATGTCAATCAATCTCATCTGTTTACTTATCCTCCCCTAAGTACGCTATCTAATATGCTCAAGCTCTACTTCCGCTTTCGAAATGAGTTAAGGTTAGCGACATCCTTTAGCCGAGTTTCACGCCTGTTTGGCGCTCCACATGTGGCTCCGGCTTGCTAATTATAACGGTAATTAATTTCACTGCCCAAAGGGAATGGATTCTATTTCACCTTTCCCGGAAATCGTGCTGCCCTGCGGGATGCAGTTGCTCCTGTCGGCTCTTTCATCCAATGTTGATGATGACCAGTTCCCGCACATGAGTTGTGAACATTTCCGGTACAAAACACTGCATCACCCACATCGTGGCAACACAAAAGACTTAACGATACGAGATTGTTGTTGTGCGAAAGGCTGGACGCTGATCTTCCTGGACGCTCAGTATAGTGACTGTCGTCGTGTTGCTTTCTGACGCACCGGGTATGGTCAATTCGATGTGCGTTACTGTTGCTGAGTGTGATGTTTTTGATGTGCTTAACACGACCTAACATGTCCGACGCAACAAACGGACATAGCGCTGCGTGCGATGGTAAATGAGTTTTACGCTTTGAACTCGAAAACGCTCTGGGACTTCAGGTTCAACCTTCCAGGCAATCGAGCGCATGGTCACGCCAATCAACTTCTCTACGTTCCTGACCACGGTAATCGAGTTTCAGCACGACGCGTCGTGGATTCACAACAAAAGCGCGTGATATGATCCGAGCAGCTCATTGCTTTTGATATTGGCGATTTAATACATTCAAAACATGTCAACTCGTAGTAGGCTAATCGACAACTTGCTTTCCATCCATTTTGTTTTCTTTCAGACCATCAACATGGACACCTTCGGTGGTCCTCGAAATTATCAGCTGCTTGTCCTGCTGGCTCGACGCATCAGTTCTTTGGTCATCTATTTGGTAAACCACGTGCGGCAGGAAAGCTTACCAGTGCAGGAAACTTTCCGTCAAGCTCTTTTGCCTATGCATCGGGCGCTGACGGAGTTCCTGTTTGCACACTCGCACACTCTTGAGCAAAGTTTCCAGCGCCGAGATCTTGGACAATCGTTCCAAAGCTTACCATCCATGCCTGTAAGTACACGTCCTTTTGCTTGATAATACGCGTAATTCGCTTTAATGACTAAATTCTACTCTCTGTTTATAATTTTAGCATTGCCATTTCCATGCACCATCCCAGCACCTGACGACCACAACCCATTTTCTTCCATTTGGTCACAGTATCACTCCGCCGGATGATATCACACCACCAAACGATACGCCACCAGCCTCGATGCTCGGGTTTACTTCGACACCCATCCGGTCACCAATCAGTCGGCCCCAGCCGGAACCATTTGCACTCATCAATCAGCTGCTGTTGGCGATGCACACATCCGATGACTGTAATTTGTCAAGCGTCACTGACCAGTACGGCAAAGATCCGGTCTTTCGCGCGCGAGTACTTAAGGAGCTAGATGAGCTGCGATCGTTAATTATGTCTCAAACGGAATCCACGAGCAGTGCAGCAGGACAAGCATTGCGGGCACTGCTGGATCGGGTCGAACAGGCAGAAACTACACTTTCCATGCTCATCCATAATCTAGAGCGATTGCAGCATGATTGAGGAATGGCATGAAGCAAAATTATATCGTTTTCTAATAAAATTTGAAATAAAATAAATGGGACTGTAAAAGTATTACTTGTTGCTATTATATTTTAATTTTTGTATCACATTTCGTGTACAATTATACTCATTTAAATTAACAGTCGGTTTCAATATCAAGCGCTACGTATGACGCCACCTAGCGGTCGGTATATGAAGCATTATCACTTTCACGATCGAAACATTTCGCTAGTTACACTAGCAGCACCTAGGTGGCGCTATATGCATATCACACGTTTCCATAGTGTTGAAGTTTCGTTTGTTGATTGGACATACAATTTTTTGTTTAACTAAAGCAAGTAGATTTTTTTCTAATACAGCAAATAAACAAAAATGTATAATTTATCTTTAATTAAATAAATAAAAACGAAAAATTAAATAGTAGCATTCTACCAAAAGTCTTAACCTTCGTTCGGAAAACATTGTAAATATTGATTATGTCTTCACTTTACAACATTGCTGACCGTATGGACCATTCATTCCACCAGCCGATAAACTTTCCTTTTCCAACAAATACCACCAGACACACCGGTACACGAATCTGGTTCAAACAATCGGTCCTCGCTGTTAGGTAAACATTCGTAAATTGGTTTGGAAACTTTCCATTCATCTTTTCCATTCCCGGTGGCACCGGTCGGGACTGGTTCTCGGTTCACACCCTATTATGATGATGATGTGCCAGTGCGAAAATGGGAACAATACTGACAACGAATATTGTTCGAACGGTGATCGTAATAATGTGCAAAATTACTAAACCCATCAAAGGTAACACATTTTAATGCAATTAAAGACACAACCAGCCTTTAACAGTGACACGCCAATGTTCTTCGAGTAGCGAAGAAAAGGTAGGGTCCCTGTTACAACTATTAAGAAAACATCTTTTATGACTAGACTTTCAAGAGCATGTTGTAATTGAGCCACATTCTCGTAGAGACACATTCACACTGAATAATAGGTGTTTAAATACTTACCTACTTACTTATCAGGCACTACAACCGCTTCGCGGTCTTGGCCTGCTGCAACAATCCTCGATACCGCTCACGGTCTAGCGCCGTCGTCTGCCAATCGAGTATCCCGGCCGTTCTGGCGGACGCATCAACGCCATCACTCCATCTTAGTTTGGGCCTACCACGCCTCCTCTGTCCATGTGGACGACCTAAAAGGACTTTACGGGCTGGGTCGTCCGGTGCCATTCTCATGACATTACCGGCCCACCGGAGCCTGGCGAGCCTGTTTCGCTGCACGATGGTGATATTACCGTTTAAATACAGTTTTACTAATTATCTGTTGTCACTTAGGATATATTCAGAAATATACACGATTCTATTTCGTAGAAGAATTCGTGGATCAGCATAAATTAATACCAAGCTAATCTGTGTGACTTTATAGGTCATTTATAGGTCATGACCGTTGGAATATTGCGTCACCGATCTTTCACCTAGTAGAATCGGGTATCAATCACTAACCAATTCCTAAAGTTAATTTTAAAAGTGAATTCCTAAAAACAATAAATTAATAATTATAGCACATGAATATAATTTAAAGTCTTAACGGGTTTTTATGACTCAGAAATTACCCACAGTGCCGCATAAGCTAATCGAAGGAATACAATTTAATCGCCCACATAAGCACACAATTCCTCAAGCCCAAACCTCAACAACCACTACTAATTCATCCTAATTTTCATCCTTCAAATTAGCTTTGTTTGCATTAAGGACAGTCGTGCGGCACAATCGATCGAAACTGTCCCACTACAACTACAAAAAAGCTCCAACCATCACCGTATCATAGCCGGTTGGTGAACGCTAAACCATTAAATCAGTGCGACCCGGCGACCAACGCTTGACCGCAATTGATATGCAGTTATCCAATAATCACCAGTTATTACAAATTCAATTCCTTCTCCCGCCGCGACGGTCCCGCAACCGTCTGTCCACCCTGGGCTCCCTCCACCGACAAGTGTTTTGCCGTTGACGCGCTAATGACGTGCGTTCCCGCTCTAATAGGTGACGATAATCGTGCGAGCCCTACGAAACATACTGCCCATTAGGCACTTTGTCAAACGGCCGGTACGAAATATTGACGAATGCTGTGACACTTCGGCGGCTCACTTGGGTCAAATAACCGCAAATTGCTTTCTCTCGCAACCCAAACAACCCGGAACCGATGGGAGGAAGGACACCGCCGCGGACCGGTGGAAGCAGACCCCGTACGCTAATATTCTGTGGCTATAAGGTTTGGTTTTATTCTCTCCCATCGTTGGTCAACCGCAAAACGGTCCGAGCACGGATCAGAACAGGTATCCGGGGCACATCTGTAACGGCTACGGTGATCAGTTTGCGTACATGCTCGCGTACACTTGGTGCGTAATTTATTTTACCCGGATTAAGCACAATTCGAGACGGAATAGTTAGAAGAGCGGCAACAAAAAAAATATGGACGACCGACTCATGGCGAACACATAAAGTTACAGTTCGCGGTCGTGTCCGGGTCCGGGAGTTCCTGTTTACCGCCAGCGCACCGTCGTGTGACGTCAGTGGTGGTGCGTGCAAGGTTCCGCTCGTAAGCAGGAATCGCGCAATGATCACGCAGCTTAAAGGATCTGTACCGCGCACGTAGGAGACCGCCGGTAGGTCAGCCAGACCGAGGGATGTTTAGAAAAAAGAGACTTCGCATTAGCTCGCAAGGTGAGTGTGATGTTTTGCTATTAATGGATCTTTTTGATTGACATGTTGACTGCCATTTCCTTGCCCGACGGATGACGGGGACACCGTTTACACAGGACACAAGACTTGGAAACGCTTCGTGTTGATTAGTGTCTAGTTGAACTTCAATTACATCTTCCTGCTTGGTACACTGTTAAAATATTTCGAACACTATCACCTTCAACTAATCAACTTGAAAAGCTCTCGCATTACTCAGAACATTTAGCATTAATTACTCTTTCCAGAGAAAGGTACACGGCTCTCGATTATGACAGGTATGCGAGCAAGTCTAGTGCAAAAAACGAACCCTGTCAAGTTAACTATGAGGATCGTTCTACACGTGCGCTACTTGGTCCGTCCAACCCGTTCCACACCCGTTGCCGAAAGGAGACACCGCGAGGGAAAGGTCGATCAAACACAATCACCTTTCCAGCAGTACCAGACACAATGACTCGAGACACGGGCGATCGGAGAGTCTAAGGCGAAGGAAGGCTACCGCCGCTGCACACGAATGCGGCAGTGCAATTTTCAATAATTAATAATGTTGATAGCATCGATCAGTGCATCGAACGTGGAATGCAGTCATACCGGGTGACGGGATCATTTAGCGTCAAATGTGCCCTGTGGCTAGTTTCACACCTGGCAGTACATCTGGGATTGTTCGTACCGGGATCTGGAGCACCTAGAACCATGTCCCAAACGAGGATTCTAATGGGTTTCGGTGGAGCATTAGCGATCGGAGCTAGCTGCTAGCTTGCTCAGATCGTATCGGATTGTGGTCGTGATCATCATTATTGGTTTTGCGAGCACCTTATGACTTATGTAATCATCGTTCAGGTGGTGCGCTTTGTTACTGTGCAGCATCTTTTATTGCTTTGTTGTGAGCCTGGACGGGACCACGATCATCTTCACTCGCTTATTACAGAAATATGCGGAATAAATTTCCAGGACTGCTTCAAACCTACGACGGATCCGTTCACCAACAACTTCATGTTACTGTGCAGCATCTTTTATTGCTTTGTTGTGAGCCTGGACGGGACCACGATCATCTTCACTCGCTTATTACAGAAATATGCGGAATAAATTTCCAGGACTGCTTCAAACCTACGACGGATCCGTTCACCAACAACTTCATTCCAACCTGTAGCCTTAATCGTTCCAATTCCAACACCGATTGACACTTGAACCTGGGCGTACTAAGCGGCCCATTAGTGTCGGCTTATCGATTTCAATTTATGTGTGACTCCCTCCTATACACTACATCCACTACAACTACAGCGAAGGTGTACAGTAATTTATTAGCTACAACAACAAAAAAACAGTGCACCTTACTCAAACAATCCATAACTCAGTCTGGTGGCGTTAATGTGCTGTGACCACGGTACCAATTGCTGAGCAGGTGGAAAATTATGTCCCACTCGGCTGCGATTGAAGCTTTGCTAGGGTGGCCGGTTCGTTTCCCTCCTTTTTGGTTCCGCTTCCGAGCACCTGGGAGCAACTGGTGTGCAGGTCAATGCCAATGCAGTTCTGGTGCCGGCGGTACTGTGAAAGCGACGAACCTGGGGCGATCGTGATTTCTCCTTGGTAGTTTTTTTTTGGTAGAAGGTTGTGTGCCAATTTTCGTGCGTAATTTGTGATGGATAATTCGTTCTCGGTACGGATCTGATATTCTACCGCTTCGTGTGATCTATTTTCAGAAGTTGGTGTTGTCCTTGGAGTGCTTCAAGAGCTCTATCAAGTTAAAAATAGAGTCGTTAGAGAGATGTAAGTGATCATATGATTTTTTCAAAATTACTTCATTCTGTTCAATGCATCGAGTTAAAGTCTTTAAACTGACTGTTATGCCTTCTGTCTTAAGCGTCCTCAGGAATTCCTGCAAAATATTTTCAACATCTTTCATGGAAAACTTTTAATAGCAGAAATCTCTTCCCAGACCATCACTACTTCGAAGCTGGTTCTTTGTCCGAGGATTATCCTTAGCCTTCTAAACGAATGCTTTCATGCATTCGGGGCCTTAAAGCTGTTGCACTATGTTCCACTGCTTACAGCCAAAGCGAAAAGTCACCAAGTACCGGAACTCCTTAACAATCCCCTACAGAAATGTGTGCCATTGGTACAGCGCCCAGTGACACAGGACTTACGCAATGCAACTCATACCGCACTAGAAAACTGCTCGAGCGTCACAAAGTCCTAGTTCAAGGATTAACCGCAAACCACGCGGTACAAAGTTGCCCCTGGGAGCCTGTTTCCTTCAGGAGATTAAGCGTCATTACCAGCGCTGCTCGACTTACGAACGCAGCATTCGCCGGCCGGTAATGACCGTGGTAACAACAACAAAAAACCCGATAGGCACAACCCTATCCGGGGGTACGAACTTGACGCTGAACTTACACGCCGCGTTCAGTGTCATTATGCGTCTCTTATGCTTCGGGCTGACCACACGCATACCCTGCCGGTGACGGCCCGAGTGGGTGGGTGAGTTGGCGAAGGTGCCAGGTGTGTGTTGCTGACAGACCTTCGGGCACGTTTAGATCTCTCACTGTTAGTCGCGTCTCGTGACACACCGTACCGTCGAAAAAACGGGGAAGTATTCGACCGATCACGATAGTTTGAGAGTTGTTTTTTTTTTGTTTTCTTCCCTCGCCGAAAACATTCGCCACAATCGCTCCCGAGGACACGGTTGTCGCGAAATTCGTGGCCAGTTCATTGCCACCTGCCTGGTGGAAGGATTTAAGGCAACACGGCACCCGAAAAAAAATGCCCATACAGTTCCAGATAAATGACACAGCAGCATTTCGTGGTTGTTCAATGATACCGATGACGTACCTTGCAATTCCTTGGCCGGCTTTTGAGGCCGCTCTGCACTCCCTACCCCGATTCGAACCGGGGTGACACGCCAAACGGGTAGAAATGAAGAAATAAAAAACACTGTAAATCCAATCAAGTAAATAGAAAAAACCATCACGGCTACACTTGGACACTCACTAATTGAAGTCAAGCCAGTAAGTTTTTCTTAGTAGCCAATCGAAAGAGAAACTAAATCTGTAAGCTTTGGTGCTCTTAATGCAACGTCCTTAGCAACTCTGTTTTTACCTCTGTAGTCAATCGATTTGCTTATTGACATTTGGTGATCGAATTGAAGAAGAGTAAGAATTGAGTTACTGAAGGAGGACAATCGAATTAAACCGACCCGTAGTACAGTCGTGCCGCGTTCCGTCACGCGATCGTCCCCCATCTTGGATGCTTGATCCCATTACTACCTCCAACAGCAAAAAACTATATCGCACACTCAATAACGTTCCACACATTGCCAGACGAGGTGATTTGAGGCGATAAGTTATCGGAGCTCCTTGTAGGTATCGTGCTAACTGGCCAGTTCGTATCGATCGACACGACACGGAATTGATTTCTTGATTTCTCGTGCCCGTCCGATCCTTGAACGATCGATGCTGCGCTGTCTCGGTAGTCTGCCTCCACTCGTGCAGGGTCAGATGTGTTGCAATAAAAAAAAGTTCGCTAGTCAAATAGCGAACCTCCACATTATTAGACACCTGACGCATTGCAATTGCTGGCTCGGTGTGCGGGTGCCGGAGAAGGTTTTCCGGCTTGCCGATCTGATTCTGGCCGAACGTTGTACCGCGCAGATCGTTTCCTAGAGTCTGTGTCTGTGTGTTTCGTTTAGAACACGCGATGCTAACAGCCACTTCCGCTCGTCGGATTCGCCGACCACCAGAACCTTTGAGAAGCCAAAAAACGCTGTACGTGCCAGCTGTAGCGGTATGCTAGAGCAGGAAAGAACAACAGAGAGAGAGAGAGAGAGAGAGAGAGATAAAAAAACGCACCAGACCCAGACATCTCTCGGCAAATCGACGAGCGCATCGATCAGTGTGCAACCTTGACAAGACTCACCGAATGTCTCAACTAAACTCTATCGGCACTGTTTTGCAGTTTGTTTCCGTTTTTGATTTTCAACTCCCTCTCGATTCGAACCGGAGCGGTTCAGAGAACTTTAAATGACACTTGCTCACCGCAGTGATCGGATCCTCGGATAGTACCACAATAAAAAGATTTCCAAACGCTGCCAACCAGGTCCGCCTGACCATCGGGTCTACGATTAGGAGCGGTGTAATAGCTCACAGCTTCTGGTCGTAAATTAGCTACCAACGAACTCGGTCTGGCCTTCCGAAAGGGTTTTTTGGGACGGAACGATAATTACACACACATACATAAGACGCTCCACACTCCACACGCCGTTCTCCTCTTGTGCGGTGATCCGTAGAAGGGATTCGTTGCATAATTCAGAACACTGGCTAGAATCGGATTTATGAATTTATGAGCGTGATTAATAAACACCGCACAAGCCCTTCAAATTCACCGCTTCCACCGCCTGGCTTCTCCACCTTGCGCCACTCGAAAAGCCGGAAGTACAATCGCTTATGTCACCGCGAGATTCGTCATATCGGTCGTCAATCTCCGCACAAAGTGATCAAGTCGACAGATCTCAAACCATTCTAATTTGACACAAACACGTTTCCCCCTTCTTGGTGGGAGAGGGAGGAGGGTGGGAGGTTGGTAGAAGGGAAAAGGTAGGCAGGAGGTTAACATTCATTTGATCGCCATCAACGTAATAAGAAAATGGTGAATCGTTACCAGCGACACATTATCGAGTAATGTGATTGTTTCTGCGCCCGTCGATCGACGTCTGTGTGTGTGTGTGTGTGCGAGCAGATCGTATAATTATGGCTAATGCTTTTTGATTGTGGCAATAGTCGGGGCGTGCTAATTAATCACACGTCGAGCACCATTTCGCTATAAACAATCGCCTCCATTATGGCATTGATAAGTGCTGTGGAACGTTTAGAACGATCGGCTCGATCCGTCGCTGGAGATTTGTTGGTGGGAGCTTCAGTCCGAGATCAAGTCGTGTTACATAATCGTTAGCATGTTGGTAGGTTGGTGAAAGCTTCGCTACCGTTCTCCACTTTGCCTCCCCATTCCATAACACCAAGCCAACACCGTGTACTTCCGAGTAGTGCACCGATTTCCGTCCACCATAACCTTGGGGGATGACGCGAGAGAAGAGCCTAGGCTGCTAGTCGCTAGCCGCATGCAAACAGTTGCACTGTGTACACGAACCGTTGCATCGCTCACCGCACGGGACCAGGAAACAATGCCGTCTCACCGGGGCTGGTTAGTCACCGGCCAAGAACGAAGTTAACCCCAAAACCATTACCGTCTGAGGGCCGTAACAACGGGGGCAATATTTTCGGACGGTTTGCACGAGCTGGTCACGTAGACCACCAATCAATTGGTGGTGGCGCTGGACAGCTGTAATCATTACCACTACCACCCAATTCCCCCAATCTTGGCGAGCGAATTAATGTAAAACAATGGAATTAATAAGGCACGAAGGGGCACCTCGGAAGCTACGGTGGAGAACCGTTTTCAGCGCCATAGAGCACGGGCACGCTTGACCGACCATTATGGCATTGGTGTGATGATTGAGTTTTATATACCGGTCGATTGATTTGCCGTAGCGGTACAGTCGGAGTTCGATTTTTTGATTGTGTCCCATTTTGGGTTTTTTTTTATTTCTGCTCACGCTTTTGAGGCAAGTTTCCTGATTTGACCTGAGCATTGTGCTCTAGAAGGTTCGCCACTTGTTGGGCTATTTTTAGCATCAGAAGCGGTCTCTGTCAACGCGAAGATCACGATCGGATCGTTTGGAGGTGTGTCAAAGAATCGTTCTGATCTGCATTCGACGTTTCCCAGATTCCAGACAACGCTCTCAAATGACGCAAATCGAACACACTGGTCTGAGATAGGAATCGATGAGGTTGTGATGAACAACAAACGATCCAGTATGATATGTTTCGATTGTTCATAGTACTACATAGTCGGCGCGGAACACTGCCAGAACTATGGTCCTTATGGCGCATGATATGTTGCACGCTTTTAGGAGTTCGCTTTGACGTGTCTTAGACGTTCGTTAAATTTAATGACGATGAGAAATTTCACGTCTTTCGCATATCGATTCCCTACCATCCCTGTATCCTTGAATGATCATTGGCACGAGACCCTCAATTTCGTGCGCTCGGTGACGTCAGGAAAAGACTTGCCGCTGTTAGTTAACACGTTCTCAGTAAAATCCTGCATACTATCGATCTGGAAGAATCCAAGCGAGCCTCATAAACACCCACATCTATCTCGACCAGAACATCAACTTCACCCTGGCTTAAAGTGTTCTCACCCTGGTCCTGTCACGTCCATCGTCTAAGCTTCAAAACGACCTTTGAACACCATACCACACACCTCCAGATGATTACGACGAACGAAAGAAAGAGCGCGAGAGAGAAACGCTCACAACCAGCTGCAACACAAATTCGGTTGTCATAGGCCAAGTACGGACGAACGGTGCCGGCGTCAACTACGGGAGACACGCCGGTGGAAAAAGTTGTCCACTAAGCGCACAAAATGTCTCCAGCCAATCAGCCGGTTTTCTTACCGTGCCGCTGTTTGTTGCCAAGCGCCGCTCCAGCCGGCCGAAGGAAGTTTGTTTGTTTTGAAAGATCGTGCCGCAACGATACCGACGATACCCGGTTTTATTGCATACGCCCATACAAGAAAACGTTGCCAAAAAAGCTTCACCTAATCCTTACACACGCTGTCGGCATTCGTCATGTGCCCATCGAGACGGCCATCTTATTCTCTGGCTGTCAAAAACATCTCGAAAGATCGGTGATGGAATTTTCGTCTGGAGCTTCGGTGTAGCAAAACAACATTGGGATGGAAGTAATGCTCACGCAAAGAAGTATTTCCGATCCACCTTGACTTCCCAACATCAACAACCTAAACAAAAGCCTCCCAATTTCTGCGAAAACGGTTGATTGATTGTCGATCATGTAAAGTTCAGCATCGATGATTAGCATAATCCCATCAACCAGCATGAGACCCGGTGTGGACTGGTTTTTTGGACATTGTCTTCTGGGTTTATATGCGGACAGCGTCTGGGATGTTGGGGATCTTTGGACCCTGCCAAACGTGATCCACAACCGGTGTCCTGCCCCTGGATGCTGATTAATGAGCGTACAGTTCTAAAAGATGATTTTAGCATGGCAATAACAAATGAACTAGCAGAGACACTAATCCTTTGCATCTTACTTCCCTCAACTTCAAGATCACGCACCCTGGAGGGAGAAATCTTGTAATGGGCAGCCCTTAGGCAGCGGTAGCTTGAAACCTTCGTGACTGTAAACGTTCCAACACGATCATCGATTAGGTGCGATAATGTTACAACGCTGTTACAACGAGATTTATGGTTGTTTTTATTGCTTCCGTTATTAACCTGGAAGTTTATTTGGAGATCGTTTTTTTGGTTCTTGTTTTCATACAGTTTGTTTGTAATTCTAGCTCGTCACTAAGCAATCCAGGATGTACACCCGAGTCACGTTCGCCACCGAATGTAGGGTGAAAAATGGTTTAATTTTTCGCAAAATTAAACACCAAAACATTGCCACGGTTCATTTCGGCTCGGTAGGTGCGTTGTGTGTCAGAAAATTAAATTATGTCGAGTTCATTGCGGTTCAAATCGCAATACTCGCATCCGGAACATGAACGTTCGGCCAAACACACACACACAGAAATGACCTCGTACGGCATACACCCAGATGCAAACCCGCATCCATCCATCGAACCGCTACTACGATTCACTTCCTACCGGTTCGGATTGGTCGGCGTCTAAGAGGTGTAATTTGATGTCTCATAAACAGTCTTTATAGTGTTCGCCCGCCTAATAGAGTGTTCGATGAAATGTATGATAGCACCAGCACACACTTAAACATCGATTCGTTGCAAAGTGAATCACTTTCGTGTCTAACGATGAAACTCACTCAACCATGCGATCTGCACCATCAGAAAAACACAAGTACGCCAGGTAATTCCCAACGGTTTTGTCCATGACCAATCCCGTGCCTAAACTGGCGAAAAACCGATCCATACCAAAAAAATCCAGTTTCAAACGACTCCAATTATCCTCCCGTCAGGAACAATCCCGCAGACGCTTTCGTGGAACGTTCTGGACATTCAGGGAACGTTTTTTGTTGTTGTATGTTTATCCCAACGCAAGAGACAGTTCATTAGTCCGGTTTTGTTTTAATCCTACCCTTACGTCTCGGTCATTGAAGGTGCCATTACGCGATCGGGCGCAACATGAAATTTATACACTTAGTCGCGCAGCTTTTTTTTCTCTCTCTTCAGGTTCATTTTCGGTTTCTTTACTTTTCAAACCCGTTAAATCGCAAGTCTTATTGGTGCGCGGCAAACCTCGGCTTTTGGAGACAGCCTGTCAGTGTGGCAAACCAATAGAAGGCGTCTTTACGTTGCGGTACGACTGCTTTTGGCAAAAACCCAGCCCTAGGACAACTGTGTTCGTGTTGATGCGAAACATAAATCATTAGAAGATAATATCTTTGGTTTAATAAAATAAAAAAAAAGACAAACAAAATGAGCAACTAAAACCGGACCCAAATCTCTCGAACGATCCGGCTTGATGGGTGGGCTTTATAATATTCGTTTTTATTTATTTATTGCCCCTTACGTCTCGGTCATTGAAGGTGCCATTACGCGATCGGGCGCAACATGAAATTTATACACTTAGTCGCGCAGCTTTTTTTTCTCTCTCTTCAGGTTCATTTTCGGTTTCTTTACTTTTCAAACCCGTTAAATCGCAAGTCTTATTGGTGCGCGGCAAACCTCGGCTTTTGGAGACAGCCTGTCAGTGTGGCAAACCAATAGAAGGCGTCTTTACGTTGCGGTACGACTGCTTTTGGCAAAAACCCAGCCCTAGGACAACTGTGTTCGTGTTGATGCGAAACATAAATCATTAGAAGATAATATCTTTGGTTTAATAAAATAAAAAAAAAGACAAACAAAATGAGCAACTAAAACCGGACCCAAATCTCTCGAACGATCCGGCTTGATGGGTGGGCTTTATAATATTCGTTTTTATTTATTTATTGCCAGGCCCCACAAAACGGCTCGATTGGTTCCGATTGATCTTGACGAGACAGCGTGAAAAATACAACAGCTACCAAGGATAAAAATGACAAATTTTTAGTTCAAAACAATACATCCCAACGGGGGGCACAAACGGCAAGTAACAAAGTTGCTGAAGGAAGTGTGCTCGTGCGTCCATAAATTCTGGTTTACTAATCGGGTAGCGATGAAGATTGACCATAAACTTAAATGCTTCCGTAAATCATCCACTAGAAAGGATATGTATAAACGATTAACTAGGTAGAGTGACCTATATAGTTATATCTTAATTACATTCGTACGAATCTTAGACGTAGAATTAATAGTATTCTTTAAAAAACATAATTTATTTCTCTTCGCTTCTTAAAAATAATTTAAATAGAGCCTTTTTCGTGTTGTTGATGTCAAACATTTTATAAAATCAATTAGATAAATGATTTATTTATACTTTGCTTTGATTTTTTATTATAAGGTAATTAACATTAGCTAACAAAAAAACACCGTATTTGAAAAATTTATTATTAAATAATCTAATAAAGCTTGAACATAGAACAAAACGGTCAAGCCCTCACATATGAACGATGTTTGTTATGAATTATGAATAAATTGATAAATAAAGTAATTATTTAGCCTACTTGGAAATTCATTCATTTATACAAATTCTTTGTTCACTTGCATATTCAAAGGGCTACTTATCAAGCTGAAAGTATCAACTACTACTCCTTCTTCTCTGCTACTACTTCGCCTGAGTTTCGAATCAAATTTACGTTTTTATTGATGCTAAACGAAGCGGAATTCACTAACTACCAGGTCACCCACCAAAGGAACCCTTTTACTACTACGGTCGGCTTAAGATGCGTTGTCCAGCACCGAAAGGAAGTAACATCCACTCAAGCGTACGTATCGGAACCAAGCGAACCACCGTGTTTTATGATCAGTCTCACCCACCAACCAACGTCTCCTTTCATCCAGTGGCTCAGTTAGAGGTGAATGGCAGAACAGAGCTACCCACCCCTAGGAGTGTACTCACTTGACACCGAATCACTGTACGGATCGGAAGGATCCGAACATAGGCGTAGAATTGAGAACGAGCAGTACAACTCTACCGCCAAACCGTGTACGATCACCTAATA
Source organism: Anopheles maculatus (assembly GCA_002091835.1). NCBI lineage: Eukaryota > Metazoa > Arthropoda > Insecta > Diptera > Culicidae > Anopheles > Anopheles maculatus. The sequence goes on from KZ062915.1 coordinate 36,703, forward strand.
AACCGTACCGACCGGTGGTCAGGAAACGTACGGTAGGTAGAATGGAACCTTCGCCAGCAACGTCCAATGTCCGGAGTAACGAGTCGTGCCTAAAAGAAGCAATACTGTCAGCGGAAACAACCATCAGATATGCACTAGTTGGCTGAAGGATAGGATACGTACCGTACTGTAGGTACGTACCCTGATGAAGTGATCGCTATCATCACTGTACCAAACGGTCCTAATCCAACTTTATTCCTTCCTCTGCGGAAGTGAAAAGAAACATTAAAAAAAAACACAATACTCCCAGCACGACCTAATCTCTTCTCCATCATCGATCATTTCACGGCGAATTTCACAACATTGCTTAGCACTGCGCAGCACTTTCGGATGGTTTGCCACAACCTTTCGAGAGCCCGCCTCAATTGGAACCTCAACCTGAATGTGTCAACGCGCCGCGTAACTACTTTTTTTTTATTTGTTGGCAAGCCAATAATCCGCTAACTTCTAGAAAGACGAGAATGTGCGAGGAAGATAGAGGGGCAGAGAGAGCGAGAAAAAAAGAAGTGTTCCAACAAGGAAAGAAGGTTAAGCAGCTACAAATGAAGCGAAAAAATAGATCATCTATGTTTCAAGGACAGAACCTTTGCCTGCCAGATTTTAACCGCCCGGTTTGTTTTATTTTTTCGTTGTGTGTGGACAGGACAGGAAGGAAGACGGATGGAGGCGGATTGCTAAGGGGGGAGTAACGTAAGAGAAGAGTGTGCGAGACAAATGCTCGTGCACACGCTATCTACACGGGCAGCATCGTCATATAATTTAGCAAAACACGTTCTTGTAGTACGCTTGGGTTTCGGTCGGGTAAGCGTTTACTACCGGCATACACTAACCGGTCCATCGACTTAGACAGAGAGAGAGAGAGAGAGAGAGCCCGTTAATCGGTGTTGGCTGCTGTCGCCACTAATACGGGACCATGGTGACATCGGAGAACCCACACACAGAGCAAAAATCTTGCACACATACCAGTGCAAGTGCGATTAACATTGTCTAATGCTACACGAGCTGCACCTGTCTCGGCGAGGCGTCTATAGTTGTTAACGCGCACAAGCTTGCCGTAAGCTTTATTTTATTAAATTATGGTGAGGACAGTAGAATAATTGGATGACAAACAGAACAAAAATCGACCCATTTGTTAAACTAACAAATCGAAAATTAACAAATAGTTTTTATGCAATGCTCATCAGCAGCTAGCTCATTAGCTTTAATTAATTCTTATTTATACACGACGTATTTATTTTATTATTCGCCGTACTTCTGAATGAGAATATCACACACAAAACTACGAGTCTATAGGGAAACTTATAAGCACAAAAATTCTGAATATTAAGCAGTCCGGTAATTGAATTAAAAATATATTTAGAAGATAAATTGAAACCAACAACATCATGTACGATCCAACTTTACAACTAACTATCATAAACTCGTGTAGTTTCTAACCGCTCTAGATCATCCACTGATCTAGAGGATCTTCCATATCCTGTTCAGGATCACGCTTCCGGTACCACGCCGCCCGCTAAGCGAAGCGTAAAGGTACCTTATCGTTCACCGGGATCCTCATTCGTTCTGATATCGCCAGCGAAGTGATAACGTTTCGTTTCAATCTCCCGGTGAGCTGTGCTTTCCTTGTGCGAGTTTGTGTGTGTGTGTGTTTGTGCCTGTGTGTGCGTGCGCGCTCGTGTGTGTTAGTTAATTGCCGAAAAATATAAGCGAAATTAGCCCGGTGCTATAACCCCGTCCGATAAAGGCAGCTATTTTGCACCGATTAGGCGCACCCACTCGACTGGTTCGACATTAGAAAGGAGAACTATTTCGCTCCACATTTTATCACTCTAGTCTAGCGTTTCGATTACGCGTTTTACATCGCTTAACTTTATTTGTTTAAAAAAACCCAAAACCACAAACATGCACACCTCGCCCTCGAAGATTATGCCGTTCCAGATCATCCAGATCTTCCTGGAGGAATGTGACGAGGTAAGTGGACTCTGAGTGAGAATTATAGGGGAAAATTTTATCGCAAGATCTGACATTTATTACCTCCGAAATCTACATATCTCCACGTGTTTTCTGACTGACCTGCTAATATCTTCCACTAAATGAGCAGCAAATTACCCCTCACAGTAGCATCTCTCTTCGTCGGATAAAGTTTAGTTATTTGCATTTTACAAAACTTTACCCCACCAAACAAAACCCTTCCAAGCGCCAAGAGCGACCAAACGGAACGGAACGAAAAAAGAATCGATATCTTCCAAACCTCGGACCCTGACCCTGTGTCTGTGTGTGTGTGTGGCGTTGCAGTGGTGGAGATTCAAATCACCCTGCTAAAATGTACACTTTTCTCACCTGTCTTTTGACAAACGAGAGAAGCAAGCGGTGGAGGAGGAGGCACCCTCACACACAAGGTGGCCACATGCACCGGAGCCAGCAGCATTTGTCGCGCCCTTCGACCAAGATCTCGATTGCAATTTCAATGGCGCGCGCGTTAAATGCGTTTAATATCTGCATCGGATTTAAGATGCTTTGCTTAGGGTGGAAAACTTGAACTGGAAGGGCACAATATATTATCTAATTGCAGCGTGCACTAATCACACGATGAGAGCAAGTCACACACGCACGCACCCGACCAACTAATGGCGGTGTTTTAGAATGGTGTGTGTGTGTGTGACGTGGCAAAATGGCGAAGATTCGTTCTAACCTTTCTGATCTTCGCCATTGTCCGCGCGTAGAAGCGTGATGTTTAATTTTCCGCGATGGCCGTTCCCATTTCGGAACGCCATCTTAGACATGTTGGTCACCCGGTTTTCCAAGTTACCGATTGACTTCCACGTGTTCGTTTCTTTCTTTAACTGCTACTGCATCTGACGCACAGTACATCATTTTCCCATGAAAATTGCCGAGAAAACCCCACGTGCCGAACGCGTGTAGAAAGTGAATGTAGTCATGTGCAGCAGCACACACCGTATGGGTATGGGTTTGAAGTGATTTATTAAACGCAGCTGAAGCTTTCGAAACGACTACGGTTGGTCCTTTTTCGGGACACACGTCAAAGTGCAGTGTTCGTGTGGAACCGTACTGCACCCGGAAACAGACAGCTGGCTGGCTGGTTGGCCGGCCCCGGTGAAAGCAAAACTGTCTGAACGCTTACCGAAAACGTCACCACCAGACTCTCCAGAGTCGGTCGATTCGGTGAGGACCCATTCATCCTAGCGCAAAACCCCATCCCGTACATCTGAAGAGCAACGAACGAAAATCGATGGCTCGATAGCACTTGACCGATATCAGGTCTCCGCATCATGACACTTGTACCCATCGCCAGGGAGCGCGGGAGGGGAACGGAGTTTGGGGCGTGAAATAATTTTCGACATGGTCCTGTGTTTCATGTACAGCGCCACACATTGCATTGGTAAGGCGACATGGTACACACTTGATGTGTCCGAAACCCGCCCCTCTTGATGATAATCGGTTGGGGTCAACTTTCGACCAATTACCAAACCCATCAGTACTGCAGGCACCGCGTACTGTTGTCTTGTCCCGGTGCTTACGCTCATCAACGCTTTTAAAGCTCATCATAATAATCAACTACCGATTCTGTTCAGCTTCGGGTTCGTAACGGGTTGTTCCTCTTGTCGGCACGGTCTTACATAATTCGTGAAGTTGTCGCAAAGTTTATCCCGCACAACCATTTGCTGCTGGCGTCCGAAAACGAAAACACAGATGTGTAGTTTGCTCCGGTAGTTTGCTAATTACAATAGATTTAGCTCTACAACTTCCATTACATGTGTTCGCCATGTTGGTGATGTTCAGGATATGGTGTAAAGTATTAAATTTTCCGGCTATTTCGCACCACTGCTTTGAAGGTGATGCTATCGTAAAAGAAGGAGCAGTACCTCACAGTACATTATTGAGGTTAAGTTCAATGATAAACATCCGATTAGATGTAGTGTGCGTGTTTTCCGCCAGCAAAACTAGACACGATTTCGAAAGACGCATTCATTACAGCAAAACATTAAGCATGATATCATTACATCAATCGTTTGTCATCGTACATCGTAACGTAACACGGTTTTAATTGGCTGCAAACAATATGTTTCCAAGTGCTAAACGACTGTGTTTGTATAAGTCACAGTTTTACAACCAACCAAGTGTCATGCCCCGAAGGCTTTTAATTTATTTCAATCGAAACGTGATCATGTCATCACGCATATTGGCTAGGATCGTAAAAGCACGGCAGCTCCGACTGATTGGATCGAGAAAGTGGACAAACCAAAACTCACCTCATTGTGGCTAGTGTTTATTTGTCTTTGTCTCAATTGAAGTGTCGATGCTATAATTTTTGTTTTGATTTTCCATTCCTTCCTCCTCACGATTCTCCATTTCAATTAAGATCGTTTCACGTCGTCAGGATTGTTCTCTTCTTTATGCGCTGCCGTACTTCATTTACACCCATTAAGTGTTGTTGTACTCCATTTTCGCCGACTCGCACACAAAGCTCGTATGCTTCAAATCCAATTCGATCATGTGTGTATGTTTGTTTTTTTTTCTCCTCCTTCTTCTTCTTCGTCTTCTGCTTCGCCACTTCGCCCCACACACCTTCCAAGCGCGGTTGCTTTCGGTTTCGGTTTCGTTTTCATGTTTATTATGTCGACCTTCAGCCGGATCATGGCTCTTTTGGCACGCGGAAAGACAAGCGTGGTGGTAGTATAGGCCGCTTTTTTTTTGTGTGGTTGGTCCGCATACCTCACACCCCAATCGATTTCAGTACTCGAGTCTGCCACACCGGATCGCACTCGTCGATCGAAAACGATGTGTAACAAGCAACAGGTCGTCCCCGCAGAACGAATCACAGAGAAGCGGGTGGTTTTTGGTTCCGATTTGCGTGCTTTCGATCGGTGTGTTTCCTCTTTATTTCGGGGATTACTCATTAGTTCGCTCAAGGAACAATTCGATTTCGGTTCGGCTATCGGCCCGCCATCTGTCGGAAGCGTTGTCAGGAAGCGCTAGTGCTCGCGCTAAAGCAGATCATCCTCATCCCATCGGATGGTTGTGATCGGCTCGGTGAAGCTGACAAGCTTACGGAACAAACGCTCGGTTGTGGCACGGTTGGACACGGATCACCGCCACCGCCGTACCGACCGTCCGAACCGAAGTTCAATGTCAGTGTCAGTTGGAGCAGTTCCGTCCATCAGGCTCGGCGAATGTTGATGTCGACCACACTACTGCTGATGATGATGATGACGGCGATAATGATGGCGAATGGGAAGTTGCCAGTCGGTAGGATCGGTGCGCGAGTCATCGAGTCACGTTTGCACGATCGGGCTTCGATCTCCAATCTCCGTGGCACATGGAGCGACTGTCATCTAGCGGCCTCGGTGGCCTTACCGTTGACCGTCATCGAGAGGGCCCCAGCGAAAAACCGTCACCGAGCGGGTTAACGTACGGAGCAAAGACGAATGTTTTGAAGAAGCAAAAAAAAAAACACCAACCAACACACACACGCACAGACAAGCAATAGTCTCATACTTGAAGCGAAAAGAGAACAATGCAAAACTTTGGCTAGCCCAGATGTTCGTGGGCCATTGGTTTTAGGAACAAGTTTTTGTTTAACTTTTTTTTTTTTGGGAAACGGCCTGAGCCAGACCAGGCTACTATAAGCCTGCCCATAAGGGTAGGGACCTTGGAGGGCTTCGATGATCAACCGCGCACTGCCGGGACCGATAGCCAATCGGCAAAGTTCTCCGTCTCGCTAGATCCGTGATCGTGTTCTTAAGCCTCACGATCGAAGAAAGAACGGGCGCAAAACAACAGAACCTCCGTCGCCCGTGCACAATCGTAAGAATAAATTAATTAGCCTTACCAACACCACCAAGTGCCAGGGCCTGCAGGCCACGAACCCTGGAACCTGGAACCGCTGCTACAGGACGCATGTTCTAGGGTGCAACAAACTGCACGCGAATCGCTGGTTCGAAGTCGAGAACGCGTTCTAAACTGCGCGATCGTTGCGACACGTCCTTGCCCGACCGGCCCAACTTCCACCCCCAAAGAGCCCCTTGTGCTCCTTGTGTTTCACACACGGAAAGGGAAAGGATACGGAGACAATGAGACTTGCCTTTATGCGCGCTGCGCCGAAAGCGCGTGTTTGCAAGGGTAAACAGCACGCAACAGGTGTACACGGGTCGGCAATCCTTGGACCCGGTCGAACCTTGAAAGTAAGGAGCTGCAGCGTTGCATTTTCTTGCACCGGGTTGAGCCCACTGTCCGGGTGCTTTGATCTGGGCTGCCGAAGGGTGTAATTTATCTTGCCCCATTGGATGGCATGACTGTAAGCGAAGAGGGCGCCGATCCTATTGGGACAAAGCGAATTATTGGAACGCCTTTATGGCTGATAACGAGATGCCTTAGACAACTGTTGCGAGGCAACTAGGTGACTCGATGTCTGCTACTTCAATTAATGCATCATGGCGAGGAATCTTCTGAGGTGTATTAATCACCATTCTCGTACCTGGCCGTATGCTTTGTTTACAACATTATCTCTCGCTGGGTTCTCTTGGATAATGGCGGACTATGGGAAGTCTCATGGCAGGAACGCAAGTAATGTTCAAATTCTTGCAGTGATAAACTACTCGCTACTCCTCGCAAGCTGCTTTGACCTCAACGATAAAGATCGCTCAACGCATGATGATTAGAGCCGTGTTGCACAACACCCGCTTCTAGAGCACAAGGGCGCGCTGGAATCGGATTCGCAGCTCATAAAAGTATAATTGTCGTTCGCACTGTTACGATTTTCGATTAGCATATATTCCATTAAATAGGTGTACTGGTGGCACCAACGCGCTTTCAGCACACCTGTTACCAAGAAGCGTTTGGTAGAACACCCCAAGAAGTGTGCAACAACTTGGTGGCGGATGGTGCTGGAAGTGTCGCACTTCCACCTACACGCAAGCGTCCGCGTAATGGAGAATAAATGTAGGAAATACCGACCGACACCGAGTAGGTTAATTTGCTCATTCCATTCCGCGCCAACTAATATGTAATCAACGTCAGCCCGCCGTGAATGATAAGGTGAATCGATTCTAGACCACAAGCTATGCGGTGGTACACCTTGTACGGGACTAGAATTTATTTTACGAGCGTCTCGCTCAAACATGGCCGGCTTATCCTTATCCTGCCTAGTACCGTGTGAGTCAAGCACGGTTTGCCGAAACGAGTCGATTAAATGGGCTTTTCTGTTTGGTGAACCGGAAACTGGCTACAACGGGCTGTCGGAACTTGTCGATCATCGCTCCATATGTGTCGCACGAGATAAATGAATCGCACTGAGGCTGTTCTGAACTATAAACCTATCTACGTAAATCGTGTTTCATTTTTTTGCACCTTTTTAACATGCGAACCTGAAGTATATCGCACGAACTGCAGGTGTTAACTTCGAACCAACATCGCAGCAGGTCGAGTCGCCGATAATTGAAACCGTTTAATACAGTTAGTGCGTTGAATATGCAATTTTCCCGCTGCCCGGTTTTTGTATCAAGTGTGCCCGGTCAAACCTGCTTTGCGGTAGACTACGCAGTCAAATGTATCCAGAACCGGTTTTGGGTAAGGACAATTACAGGGATTTGCGAAAAAAAAACAAAACACATCCTTGCAGAGATTATGCATCCAAAACAAACAAACAGTGGCGTTCTGTGAAGCTCACGGAATTTCCGGACCATTTCAACGAGAAGAATCCGAAACGCGAGAGCCTAACTCAAGTCACGGAAGAAGATGAAGCATAATGGATGCTAATGGGGAAAATCCCACCTTAAAGATGTCCCGGTTGACGGGCTATTGGTTTTACTTTCTTCTGGTTGATTCGTTTGTTTTAGCGCGATCGTCCAATTTCTCAAAGTCCCCGTGTTGTAGGAAATTTTAATAAACACAACACACCACAACTCACGTTGTGAAAAACCTGGGCATGGGAAATTTTGGGGCCAAAAGTGCTTAACCGTACAACCTTGCCGATCGTTATGTGCGCACACCCCATACTCTGTGCGTTCGGTTCGTAGGACCACTCGGCGATGCGTTGGAATTACCCGGAACCGGTTCTTCACCTGTGGTGGGCCCGATAGCTTGGATACGGACATGGAGCACCTGTGCCGGGTGTGGGCGAGAGAACGAGAGAGAGAGAGAGAGAGAGAGGGTGCTTGATTGAGCGTTGTCAAGCTACAGTAAAAGGCCCCTTCTTCATAGTAAAACGAGGTGCGTTGGGGTTGAACTCACACCGAATCGGGGAATCTCCGAAGACGCTCGCTACGGTCTGTGCATTTTGCAATGTGACGTACCGACCGGCCGATATAGTCACGCAGGGGATTCCTTCGTGTGCTGGGTCGCTTGCACCATGCCGCGTTCGTCGTTACGGTTCTTCTGGTCAACGATCTGGTCTAATGTCATGATTCCGTATCGCCGCATGTGTCAACACCCGTCACCGGTGGTGTTGCAGATTGTTTAGCGTGGTACGAACGTTGCTTACAGAACCACACAACTAACCTAACTGGCCATCAAAACAAAACCCAAACACAAAAAAACACACACACACACAGAATATCGGCATGATTCTTTCAATCTTAATGAGTTTTTGTGGCGAAACTTATGGCGAAACTCATCAACGGCAACCAACATCGGCAAAAAAATGGCACACCATTTGCAAGGTTATATTGTTATATTACGTCTAATTACGATTATAATTGCATAGCTTTCGGCAATCCGGTTACCGAGCGTTTCCTCAAAATAAACCATACACAGGCGCTTTGGGAACCGCTAACAAAAAAAAAAAATAAACAACGCGCACACACACACACAAAAACAGGATGATGCAAACTTTCGCTTCTGAACGTCATCCTTACGAGTGTACGAGCCCACTCTGCCTCCCAGGAAGCTCGTCGCGAATCTTCGAGATTCCTAGGCACTCCTAGCAGCCTCCCATTAGTCCGGCGTGTATGACTGTACAGAATAGCTCAGACCCGGCCAAGGAACGTCGGTAAACGACGACGTGCCCATGTTCACGCCACGGCTCGCGTGTCGGGACGTCTTGTAAACGCACTTTTAAATCAATTAAGCCAGGACAGCACCACCGCAAGGCAGGCACATTAGCACCGATGGCGTCACACGTGTGACGACTCCTAGCAGTCCTCCTGCAAACTTGCCTGTATCTCAATCTTAACGCACCGGCGTCACTACACTGATCGTTGTCAATCATCCGTGTAGTGTGTGAGCCTCTTCACCGGCTGTTGTTGCCGTTTTGACAGTCGCCACCACGATGGACTTTCGCCTCGACCACGACACGGTGCCGCAATTTTGGCTCATTGTAATCTTCACACGATGCGCTATAATTATGCAGAATTTACAGCTCCACGTTTTTTTTTCTCTCGATCTCCCTCGCTATCTCTCTCTTTCTTCTCTCTGATGTGTTTTATTTTTAGAGCTATCCGATTTTTTTGTTTGTTGGCGGCTTGGAGAAGGCTTGGACATTGGAGAAGCATAGTTTTGCGACCAGGTGCTCGAAGTTGTCGACGCGGCTCTACCTCCAAACCGAAAGCAAAGCTCTCGCCGCTTGACAGCGATTGGCGGTAGAGAGTTGCCATCATCTTTTATGTTTACAAACACTTTCCTCCTTGAATGTGGAGATCGGGCCACCTACAAGTGGCCTTGCGTTTTTTTTTTGTTTTGATTTTTCGCTTCTTACCGGCACGATGAGTGTGTGGTTTGGAGTAGCATAATTACGGTCATTGCATAGGCGATCGACTTAATTGATCGAGCTCCAGTAATAAAGGAGTGGACCAGTGGTTGACTTGTGAGAAGTCACACTTCTTTGATGCTTATAGCAGTTAACACAGGAATTGTTGTAAGAGTAGACAAACAAAACAACATCTCCAATCGAACGCTTTTTAACGATTAGAAAGCATTAGTGCGTACGTGACTAGTGTCCGAAGGTCGGCGCTGCTACTCAAAACGCAAACCTTCTGAAATGGGACGCGCAAAAAGCTCCAACCCTAGATCATTCCACCAAACCGACAGCTTCCTCGATTCTAGAGTCAGTTTCATGAATGAAAGTGTAGTCAACACACCGGGGCACTCGGGCAAACAATAGTTTCCCCATTTTTTGTTTGTGCTTGAATGGAAGCTACCGCCGTATCGATGGGAAAAGTGATCTCCACTTATATCCGATAATGATCAACCCGGGAGTATGTTAAGTTGTTAGCATGGCTTGTTAGCATGCCAGCAGCCGCTCACTCGAACGCAGGTTCGCAAAACAAATGAATGAGGAAAACCCTTTAGCATCTTTCGCCTTCATTCATCAATTCCGCGGTCGCGCGTTATCTAATCGACAAAGCCCGTTGTTAATCGACGCATCTGCTCGACTGCATTATATCTTATTGTTCTCTTCCACGGCACGCACCTCACCTCAGATAAAGCTTATACGCAATAAATGGTTTAATAATTGATCGTAATAGACTTCAAACTAAATGCTGCCAGAGCTGATTGATCGTTCAAAATGTCAGCAAGCGGGGATATATATTTCTTGCTCCAAGATAGAAATTCCGCGATAACTCAACACAAAACTTGCAAAGAGAGAGAGCAAAAATCCCACCTAATCATCTCAGCAAAATATTCCATTCTCGATGGCAATCTTTCGAAAGGCGTGTTCTTCCATTACGTGTTTGGTGAGGTTAATCCACCCAGACGACCGGCTTGTGCCGCAAGCCGTCGTCCCCAGCGACCGGAAACAAGATGATTCAGACGCTACAGTTGCTAGCAAAGTCCAGCAAGTCTTGTGTGACGGTGGGAGATTCCCTGCGATATTCGAGGGACTTCCCCCGCAGAAAGAATGATCGTGCGAACGTTCGATCTTAAGACGGGCTCTGTGAGGTGTTTATGGTATATGGAACTATCGAAAAGACGCTCGATAACATACACACGCACAGAAAATGTCTTCAGTGATGGAAGACACCGTGTTTGGGTGATCCTCAGACGTGTGTTTGTCGGTCAAGTGGAGACCTCTTTACGGTTACGCACCGAGTACTTTACGTAACGGCTCAATGATCCTTAAGCCACCCAAATTGGTAATCATGGTGGGATAAAGAGTTGATGAAATTATTCCAACTATTGCATGTCATTAGTGTGATCTGTAACATTTGACCTTTTCAAATTTTCAAAACGTTTGTACTCTTGTGACTTGTGACTTTCTCTGGGATATTAACCATACTAAGATAGGAAGAATAGACGACATGTCCACTTGGCTGGCTCCAAAGTTCTAGAAGTTATTCGAACGTTTGCTTTTGTTCCTAGTCCGCTATCTAAAGATATTAAGCTGCTGTCAGCTTTTAATCCATCCACCAAACATCAACAAATCCACACACGAGAACCAAACTGGCGGCCGGAAACGCTCAGACATTTCAGCACTTTTATCAGACAAACCTGTTTGCACGGCCCGTCCAAACCGACCCGGTGACGGGGCCTATTAAGCTTTCGGGAAGGTAAAAATCCCACCGGTCGTGTCTCCTCGATTTCCGCCTCACCAATGCGTCAATTCGTTCAGGGGCCGGTAAATTCCCGGCCAGACCAACATGACCGACCGGTCTGGCCATTTCCGCTACGATGATTTTCGGCCGTTCGACGCTACCTGTTGAATTTCGGAGAACTTTGAAGAATCGAACTTATGTGTGGTGGCCATAAGCAAGCGACCAGGTCAAACACAACCCGGGGTACCTACAGCTCGGTTGTTTTGTTTTGGGTTCAGGATTTAGGGGTGGGACAGGTACACCCGAAGGGTACACAGGTTGTCGCACCTAGTGAGCTGCCGCTGTTGCTCTATTGTTTATGTCGTATGGAAATATGTTGCACGCGCGAATTTGTTCTGCGCAAGCGCTCTCTTTCTCACGCTCGCGACCACCGCGAGAGCGTAACTGTTTGTAGCAGGTGTAGCAAAACACGAACCGTTGCGACGGATTGTGCTTCGCTCGATGCGGCCCCGTCGGTTCTCCTGTCCCGCTCGCACCGCCTTTGGCTTTTGTTGCATTCGTGTAGCAAAATCGTGCCGTTTTGTGCGTGTCGTGTCTCGCGGTGGTGGGAGAGACCCGTGCTACGTCGCGCCGTACGCGGTGTGTGCTTCGTGCTCGGTGGCTGTGTTCTGCCCACTCCGCAAAAAAAAAAACCGGCCCGGCGAGATCCCGGCGCAGGTATTTAAACTGACGCAAACCAAAAGCGGCATGCATTCATTGGTTTGCTTGCTTTTTGCAAAGTGCCGAAGTTTCGGAGACAGCGAAAACCCGCACAGTATTTAAGAAGGTCCTGCGAGATCATTCGCCAGTTCGCCGTAGTAATTTAATTCGTTCGCTTGAAGCGTTTCGTGCAGTGTTGATCTAACGAGACAAACAGGAGCTCCGTCAAGGTCCGGATCGGTAAACAGTCACAACCGTGTCCAGTCCGCAAGCAGAAATTTCCCGTGGTCCTGCCAAGCGTTCAGCAAATCGTAGCGAAATCCTATCCCTTGGAGTCGCTTCGAAATCGCCAAAAAGCGAAAGCAAATTAGACGACGAATTCGCCTTCCGAAACGAGCGAGAAGCAGTTTTTGCCGCAACAAAACACGCCGCGTGCTCTGAAGTGTTCGGCTACAAAAAAAGGCTACTTACTAGAAAGCACTTTGCAAAACTTCTACTACCTAAATCATCCATAAAAGATAAAATGATGGCCGTCGCTGCTGCCCAGAAGAACCGTGAAATGTTCGCGATCAAGAAATCTTACAGCATTGAGGTAAGAATTTGTTGCTGTGTTGATGTTTTTTTATAAGGTGAAATTCAGTTTTTGTTGAGTGAGAATTCTGTTGTTGCAAAAGATGAAGGAACTATAACAGTGATTGAGTGTGTGTATGTGTGTGTGTGTCAGTGGTTGTGTGTGAGTGTCCTGTGTTTCATTTCTCATAAATACCCAAAACCCCAAAAGGATAAAGACATTTATAGCCAGCAATTCTAGTCTAAATCAAATCTCAAAACTCAATCAGAATAGTGCTTCTCGATCGTGCACGATAAGGAACAGTCTCGATATTGTGCTTATGTATGCGCACCAAGCAAGCGATTACTTCCTTAGTAACACTGTGTGAGTTTTCTTCTTTGTGGCAAAGTGCGATCGATTAGAATAAAAAGCACTTATCGTGTGTAAGTTCAGCTGGGGTTCTAGCTCGAGAGCTGCTCTCCGCTACTACTACTACTACTACAACAGGTGGTCCGTTGCTTTGAGATTCTAGCACTTACGTATGATTAATTGCTGGGAAACAGATTAAAGTGATTTTTGCAATGCTTTAGTGGGTTAAAAGTGAAGTGTGAGATAGATCGAGATAGAGCAAGGGAGCGAGAGAATCAAGAATACTTAACGTAATAGCGACGGTTGATTATGGTCGAGTAATCCTTGTACACTTTTAAATCGTTTCTATTCGTTCTAGAACGATCGATCCACTTGCACGGAAGGCAACAAAAAAGCCCCGATGAAGCTAAAAAGTATGTGTGTGGTGATATCTTTTTTTGTTTTCGCTTAGAGCAGCGTACGTACAACTTGCTCCAAAGGTGGTTGCTACATACAGTGCAGTTCTGTCGCTTTGATAAACGTTTACGATTGCCTCGTAAAAGTAAAGCCTTAACAACTGATATAGCCATAGACGATAGTGTAGAGTAGTCGAAATATCTACGGATAGCAAGACAACCTACAACTACAGCAGGCAGGCTCCTGAAGTAAGAAGACATGTTTCGCGTTACTTGGTGAATCCGCGTTCATAACACGCGTATAAAAGTTTCACCTCAAGCCAGGCTTAAGACGCGCGCACCACAGTACAATAATATTCTCCAACAACAACAGGAAAAAGGAAACGATCGTCAATCGGTAGCGTTTGAGTGTGCCGTCCCAGCCGAAATCGATTCATCAATCGATTGGTCACCGTAATGGAACCAACCTAATTATGACCAATTTCCTTCTCGTCATACTGCTACTTGCCATCCACTTGTCCACGGTCTCGGTCTGAGGTTAAGGCCACCGCACACATTGGCCACTTCGGAAACGGAAGGAAACCGTGTACGGTGCGAACCACCTGAAGCCTGACGAACAAATGCATCTACCCGAAGGTCGACCCATTTGCTCGCAGGCAGGCTATCGCTGTGCGCGTTTGCTGCCGACGATCACCCGATCGAATGTTGTCGCGTACGGTGTGGGCACACGCGGGAGGAAAACGGCCAAGAAAAATGAAGCTAATTTGCGTTACAAAGTTTTTCCTCCCTCCGATCGGCGTGTGTTTGCGGAGACCTAGGGGCAACGAGGGGCACGAAAGAGGGCAAGTTAGTTCAACGAGCGTCGATGGCTTATTAAAGTATCCTTAGGCCTTTTCTTTGTTTGGCTTTGGCTAGAGATGTTTATCCGCAGTACTCCGTCCGACTTCCGCAGGCAATGTTGGACATCACGCTGAAAGCTTTACACTTCCGTTATGTCAACTCTGGGGGAAACTGTTTAAACAATGGCCGTCATGCCAATTTTCCTCCGTCGAGCAGACTCTCGAGAACTTCTGGTTGGGCTTCTTCTGACACCCAACAAACTTCAAAGACACCGTATAGTAACAAGCCACCTGGACAACGGACACTCCTTCAAGTCCATTCTCCGCAACTACAGCAAAAAAAAAGCCAAGCAAGCTTGCGGAAGTGATAGGCCGCACAACTTCACAGTACTTCTGGTCCCCGCAAGTCCTAACTTGGGACCCAGTTCGAGACGTTCCTTTCACCGGGCGCAGCCGAAAATGTATGTATGGCAAAAACCGGCCATAATGGTGGACACGGGCCCAGGTGATTGCGCTCGTGGTGAGGGATTTCTATTTCAAGGTCAACCCTCAACCGGCGGGTGGGAAAATGAAGGAGGAACACACAGACACAACCATAGTTCCCAAGTGCAATGGGAAGGGCACACAGAATGTAGGACCACAGCCCTGAGCCTCGTGTACGATAGTGCGGGCAAGAAAAACAAGCCCACCGTTCACTAGACGCGTCTCGTACGAAACACACATATAACACACATAATCTACTTATTGACATTGAATTTGGCAGAAATAAGCAAAGCAGCGTCCGCAGTAGTGAGTGTCATTAAACCGGTCCTCATTACCGACCGACCGTCAGACCAAGCTCTCCTCCCGCCGAGACCTTCCGGAGCAACCACGGGGGAATCTTTCGACAAGATCGCGCTCAAGGAGCTCCGGTGCGCGTTGCAGATTGCGTTTTGAGGGTGGAATGCATCATTCGCATGCCCGCCAACAACTCGCTTTTCGCACCGTGCGATACTGACAGCTAGCACACAGCTAGCACCTGCTGTCACACACCTGGTGATGTGTGATGTATCTCCAGCTAATGGCGATAATGCGTGTCTAGCAGTAACCGTTCCAGCGCATCAAACAATCAAGCGTTGTAACAACTTATTCGCACCCACAACTATGGGGGGGAGGGGTTAGTAGTAGGCACCACCTGGCCGTACACACGCAACACGTAGGCCTTTTTGCGCCCCGAACCGTTGCCAATGTCAATGACGAACTCCCCCAGTGCCAGTGCCACTGACGCTAACTGACGTGAAGGTCCCATTCCTCGTGTCCCAACATGCTGCCGTTTGCGGTGAGCGCCGAAGCTGGGATGCTTGATCGAACGGGGGGGGGCATCTTGTTGTAGTTGCTCTTGGTGCCCAAAATCACCAACAATTGTGTTGATGCGGAAATGAAACAAATGCTAACGGGTCAATATCTATTGATCTTTGCGAGGTTCCCTCCGACGACTTGCAGAAAACTGGTAGTAGCGGGGAAAACTCTGTTCTGACACCTGCTGTGGTCAGCAGTACTAGCCGGTGGCGTGGGGTGCCTCACTAATCAGGTCAATCCGCTGCGTTCGTTGCGCACCGGTAGATCGCGATCATGTCAAGGTTTCGGCCGTAAAACCGATTCCAAGCGCACAAGAGCGCGATCACGCGCACGCATATGTTCCGGTAGCTGGAAATAACCGGTGGTTCGGAGGCTCGCAACTCGCAACACCACCGTTGAGTACGCTGCACCAGCTGCACCGGTGAGCTGCATCGCGGTTGCGTCATCGTGCCCGGAGTCCAGCTCAGGGAGCCGTTGCCGAGGTTCGCGTTGCATCAGCACTGCACACGCGTACGTTTAGCCGTGTGCCCCTTCAATCATGGCCCACACCGGACCCGACACCTGCGCCAAGGCGTTAGATTGGCGTGTACTACACGCCACGGAGACGCAGCGCACCTTAGCGACAGTGTGTGAGCGCGCGCGATGGTCATTAGGCTCATAAAACATGCAGGCTTTAATCTAGCCTCGAGCCACACAAGAGTGGCTGGCTGATCGGTTGGCTTTGACCATTTTTAGCGGCCACATCGGGACCAAAAAACCTCCCGCCATTTCGCCTTGTGCCAACTTTATGAGGTGTTTCTAGTTCTTCTTGTTTTTGCGCTGCGTCACGTCAACCGTCCATACTCTTCTTGTGATGAAAACCATTTTTGATCGTGTTCTGTTGATCCACCATGATTAACAACAATTAATTCACCATTGGTTTTCGTTTCCTCTCTCTCTCTCTCTCTCCCCTACCCAGAACGGATACCCATCCCGGCGCCGTTCTCTGGTCGACGATGCCCGCTTTGAGACGATTGTGGTCAAGCAAACCAAACAAACCGTTCTGGACGAGGCCCGCGCAAAGGCCAACGGTAAGTAGTGAATGTCTTCCGGTATACATATGTGGCATGCGAGTTCTGTAGTCTTGTTGTTTTTTTTTTTGTTGGTGCTGTAGTTGAACGTTGCTAGAACGTCCCTTTGTAATCGCTTTGTCTTAACATTAAGTGGAAAATCCTGTTTTTACTTATGATTTTACCTCGTTCTGTTTTTTTGGTTGTCCAATTTGGCACTCGATACATACATTCTGCTGCCGCCTGCGATGATGATTGCGATTAAAACCGATGACAATACACGTTCGCGAAAACCCGTTTCCCCGCTTTTGGTCATCTGGTTACTCTAGACTCCACTGTGGAGTGTTCCATTCTGCAGGCCCAAGAACAGCATCAACAAGGTAAGCGTACGTGAACACCCGCGGAGGATCAGGCAAGAAACCGAAGCCGAGGCCACCGGCTAATTTTCCTAGAACTTCTCACGGACCGAACGGACCTAGAACGTAGAACCAGAAAATGAAGGGAGTGTTCTTCGGTATCACCTCCTTTCCGCGACAATTCTGCTTGCCCTCCTTCTTGTAACTGAGCGAGGATAGTTGTCACAGCTTGCTCAAACCTGCCCGCTGCTCGCTTAACCGGCTAGAAGTAGTAGTAGTAGTAGTAGTAGTACTGCTACTACAGGGTGAATTTGAACCAAATAGCGAAGGTCACCCGATTCCGTTCACTTTCGTACGAATTGTTTCAAGTCTAAAGTTTATTTGTATCTTTTTTTTGTGTTCCTCTGTTTTTTTTTTCTGTTCCACTCCGTTGAACCATTTTCCTTCAATTAAGTTCTTTGTAGCACTGCCTCGGTTCTTTGTCCTTTAGTTTCGATTTATTTCATGCTTTCGTTTATCTAATTTTTTTGTCTTGATTTTGTTTTGTTTTCCCTTTGGTTTCGGTTGTTCATTACCTCCTCCGTTTTGGCCAATTATTTCCTTCATAAAAACCATCCATCCGTGAATGTTGATCGGTGCAGAAGACAAAATTCCGCAAGAGGTTCAACAGACAGTCGAGGATCAGGATAATGACGAAGAGGAAATTCGAATGGTCGCAGGTAAGCAGCGTTCAATTTACTTTAGAATCTCATTTCTGCATGGCATTACATTGATAAGCTTCTTGTGTTTTGTGTCTTGTGGTTGTGTGTTTGTGTGGTCGTTGTGTTTATCGTACTGCCCTCTAGTTGATGAGCTACCCCAGAAGCCGCAGGAACACGTTCCAAGTGCCGACGATGAGGACAAGGAAACAGGTACGTAGTGTTGTTGTGTGCTAGAATGCTAGAACGAGCGTTGGTGGTGGGATCCATTATCCCGCCCAGAACCGTCATAACCCCATCGTCCATCGCCGTTGTGTCCTTCCGCTTGCCAATCGTCCGGAAAGCAAGAAAGCTTTTCCTCGTCGCATAATTCATACTTTACGTCAGCAACACACACACACGCCTGGTTGACAGCGTTCTGCGGTCATTCGGTGGAAATAAAAATAAGCTCTTTCGAAAATGGACCGTTCTTTCTTTCGCCGGTAAAAATGGCTGCCCCATTAACGGCAGCTCGAGTTGACGGTCCGTTCCGTCAAGCTTCCGTTGTCCCAGATTGGTAAGCGTGACGTAATCACGTGTGTAGATTTCTCAACAGTAAAAGGAACCTCTCAATTTTCACCCTTAATCCTAACCGGTTGGAAGTCGTTCGCGGCTAGCAATAAATTACACGCTCGTCCAGAGTGAAGTGCAGCTTTCGCCCACGGGAGAAAGGATTTACTTGTACGATTAGTGTGCACGATGGAAACGCAAGGACACACGGTTCGGGTGGAGATGTTGCTGGGCAGCACTGCTGACAAAGACCATTATTAATCGCTCGTTTCTTCCTTCGTCTCGTGCAGACGCTGGGCTAACTGAGGAGGAAGTTGTACTGCAGAACGCTGCCTCGGAATCGCCCGAAGCCGAGAAGGAGGTGGTCCGTGCCGCCGTGGTCGTCCGACTGCGGGACGGCATGGGATCGCTCGGACGCATCCTTAAGGCGGTGGAGGCGTACCACGGCACCGTGGTACATCTGGAGTCGCGCCAGTCGCGCAGCGAGGGCGTCCAGTTTGACGTGCTCGTCAAGGTCGATATGGCCCGCTCCAATCTGCTGCAGCTGATCCGGTCCCTGCGCCAGACGCAGTCCTTCGGTAGCGTTAGCTTGCTGTCGGAGAACAACGTCAACGTGAAGGCACCGTGGTTCCCCAAGCACGCGTCCGAGCTGGACAACTGCAACCATCTGATGACCAAGTACGAGCCGGATCTTGACATGAACCATCCCGGTTTCGCAGATCAGGTGTACCGTGCTCGTCGCAAGGAAATTGCCGAAATCGCATTCGCTTACCGATAGTGAGTGTTTACCGTTTACCCAGACACAGCTCAGATAACTCCGGACATGCGGCTAACCACACGTATCCTCTTTATCTCTGCAGCGGAGACCCAATCCCGCACATTGACTACACGGAAACGGAGAACAAGACCTGGGCGGCCGTGTTCGGGCGCGTGAAGGAGCTGATGGTGAAGCACGCCTGCTCCGAGTACATTGCCGTCTTCAAGAAGCTCGAGGACGAGAAGATTTTCGTGAAGGAGCGGCTGCCCCAGCTCCAGGAAATGAGCGATTTCCTGCGCAAGAACACCGGATTCACGCTCCGACCGGCCGCTGGTCTGCTGACGGCTCGCGATTTCCTCGCTTCGCTGGCGTTCCGTATCTTCCAGAGCACGCAGTACGTGCGACACATCAACTCACCCTACCACACACCGGAACCGTAAGTTGACAGCTTTTTTCTTGTCCTCATCCTTCGTGAGCTCTCCACCACTTGACGCCAATCCGGAAGCACACCAAGCTACCATTTTAGCTCCATTATGTGCACCACATCTCCTTAGAACTTCACCTTCGCAGGGCGAGCATCTCTTGTAGAACAATTTATGACTCCATTGTGTGCGAGAGAGAGTGTGTGTGGTTGTTTTGTCTTGTGGCGTATTGGAAGACGTATGTCACCAGGAGAAGCGTGGTTGTGTGCCATTTTCTTCTGCATACAACAGGCAAGCATTTCCCGCCATGGTGAGAACACATTCCGTTGAATTGTGAACTCAAAGTTCACACAGTGTAATCTTGCTGTTGTAAATTTGGAACATTCAATCTTTTTGACGCTATTTTATATCATGTCAGGATTTCTTTATCCAAGAGGCGTCCCCATAACTCCTCTATAACTTAGAGAAAAACCTAGCTCAAGTTTTTTATACCAGATTTTTATCATCCAAATGTAAGATTTGTTTCATTTGGCCTATAGTTCACCACTTAACCATTGACGCTGGATTCAAAAGCCTTGATCCTTCATTCATACCGCCAAGGGTGGCAAACGTTTCGCCCGATTCGTTCCAGTCGCTTGAACACTTGACAGACACAGCCACACACATACACTCGCACAATCAAACATAACCATTGTGTGAAAGTGGCAAAAAGGCATAAGATGGCATAATAGAATAAAATGATTTTAACGGCAGCTACTCCTCTTTGTACCAGCTTCCGGCACCCGGCTGCCAGACCAGACTTCCTTTCCTTGTGCAACTTTCTCGTCCCGAAAATGGGTCATTCAAGGAGTCATTTCCCAAGGGAGTTGCAAAAGCTGCTGCCATATTCCCACGCGCCATTTGAAGTAAGGACGAGCTTTTGATGTGCACTATGGAGCAACCATTGGTGGTGGACCATTTTCTCACCCTACTGCTGCAAGAAGTTGCCATTTATAGAATTTATATTGTCCCGTTTTTTGCCACACCGGCATAGGGAAAACGGCGCGCACGATACACGGTGTGCAATAAGTGGCCCATCACATTGGCAGAATACCGACAATAACTCGGCTCATGAACTTTTTCGCTTTCTCGCCAAGGAAACTCAATTAAAACCCTGAACGGTCGGTACTGGGGATGTAAAAGAGCGGTCCTTTTCTAATTGATTTTTCCGATACGACGTTGTCGTCGATGATGATGATGTTGCTGTTGACTTTCAATTGGTCCCGTTGCCCTGTTCCGGGTGTTGCTAAATGGTTGTCAAACGGTGTTCCATCGGGAAGCGTTACCATAGCGTCAAACCCTTGGGTACGCATCCTCAGAAACGGAACCTTCCATTTCTCACTGGGGACCAAAGACCCAAGTCCCAATCCAAGCGAATTACAAGAAGAAAAATCTCCAAGCTGCGTGTGGGATTGGCTCGATTTTAAGTCTCTTCTGTTTCGCCATAAATCTCCGAATGGCAATTCTTGCGTCACAAATCGTCCACAATTCTTTCAACTCATCTCATTTTCTCGCTTTTCCTTTTCCAGTGATTGCATCCACGAGCTGCTCGGTCACATGCCGCTGCTCGCCGATCCGAGCTTCGCCCAGTTCTCGCAAGAAATCGGATTAGCCTCGCTCGGTGCCTCGGATGAGGAAATTGAAAAACTCTCGACGGTAAGTACGGCACAGCCGCAATACGGCGCAGTAGTAACACACGCATCGCACGGTAAGCCGGCGGACACGGGGAGGGGCGTAATTGCGCCTCGGAAACTGAAAAGCGGTCGCAATTTCGCTAGGTCATCATCGCATGGCCATCACACATGGAGTTGATCGTGGTGAGGTGTGTTTTTTCTTCTGACCTCCTCTATTCGATCGAACGGAGTCGAGCAGTTTCGAGCACTTCTAGCCACGTCCGTAGGTAACACTGAAAATAAACGGTGAAGTTTGCCATTGGCACGAAAAACATTCGACCGAAGACCGGAGCAAAAAACCGGAAAGGAGGCCACGAAGGCCTGTGGATCTTGTGCCGGTCAGTACGGCGGTTGTGTTCTAGTGCCAACGGACTTTCGCGAGTATGGATGGGAGGTTGTTGCGTGCTTGGCTTAGCACCGATTCAATGTCATTCTAGCGGTATGATTTATTCCGATCCAGTTATTCTAGCGATCGGACATCAGATAGTAAACTG
>KZ062915.1:61819-81190 GCA_002091835.1 Anopheles maculatus
CTTTCTCCCGTGGGCGAAAGCTGCACTTCACTCTGGACGAGCGTGTAATTTATTGCTAGCCGCGAACGACTTCCAACCGGTTAGGATTAAGGGTGAAAATTGAGAGGTTCCTTTTACTGTTGAGAAATCTACACACGTGATTACGTCACGCTTACCAATCTGGGACAACGGAAGCTTGACGGAACGGACCGTCAACTCGAGCTGCCGTTAATGGGGCAGCCATTTTTACCGGCGAAAGAAAGAACGGTCCATTTTCGAAAGAGCTTATTTTTATTTCCACCGAATGACCGCAGAACGCTGTCAACCAGGCGTGTGTGTGTGTTGCTGACGTAAAGTATGAATTATGCGACGAGGAAAAGCTTTCTTGCTTTCCGGACGATTGGCAAGCGGAAGGACACAACGGCGATGGACGATGGGGTTATGACGGTTCTGGGCGGGATAATGGATCCCACCACCAACGCTCGTTCTAGCATTCTAGCACACAACAACACTACGTACCTGTTTCCTTGTCCTCATCGTCGGCACTTGGAACGTGTTCCTGCGGCTTCTGGGGTAGCTCATCAACTAGAGGGCAGTACGATAAACACAACGACCACACAAACACACAACCACAAGACACAAAACACAAGAAGCTTATCAATGTAATGCCATGCAGAAATGAGATTCTAAAGTAAATTGAACGCTGCTTACCTGCGACCATTCGAATTTCCTCTTCGTCATTATCCTGATCCTCGACTGTCTGTTGAACCTCTTGCGGAATTTTGTCTTCTGCACCGATCAACATTCACGGATGGATGGTTTTTATGAAGGAAATAATTGGCCAAAACGGAGGAGGTAATGAACAACCGAAACCAAAGGGAAAACAAAACAAAATCAAGACAAAAAAATTAGATAAACGAATTGTTTCAAGTCTAAAGTTTATTTGTATCTTTTTTTTGTGTTCCTCTGTTTTTTTTTTCTGTTCCACTCCGTTGAACCATTTTCCTTCAATTAAGTTCTTTGTAGCACTGCCTCGGTTCTTTGTCCTTTAGTTTCGATTTATTTCATGCTTTCGTTTATCTAATTTTTTTGTCTTGATTTTGTTTTGTTTTCCCTTTGGTTTCGGTTGTTCATTACCTCCTCCGTTTTGGCCAATTATTTCCTTCATAAAAACCATCCATCCGTGAATGTTGATCGGTGCAGAAGACAAAATTCCGCAAGAGGTTCAACAGACAGTCGAGGATCAGGATAATGACGAAGAGGAAATTCGAATGGTCGCAGGTAAGCAGCGTTCAATTTACTTTAGAATCTCATTTCTGCATGGCATTACATTGATAAGCTTCTTGTGTTTTGTGTCTTGTGGTTGTGTGTTTGTGTGGTCGTTGTGTTTATCGTACTGCCCTCTAGTTGATGAGCTACCCCAGAAGCCGCAGGAACACGTTCCAAGTGCCGACGATGAGGACAAGGAAACAGGTACGTAGTGTTGTTGTGTGCTAGAATGCTAGAACGAGCGTTGGTGGTGGGATCCATTATCCCGCCCAGAACCGTCATAACCCCATCGTCCATCGCCGTTGTGTCCTTCCGCTTGCCAATCGTCCGGAAAGCAAGAAAGCTTTTCCTCGTCGCATAATTCATACTTTACGTCAGCAACAGACACACACACACGCCCGGTTGACAGCGTTCTGCGGTCATTCGGTGGAAATAAAAATAAGCTCTTTCGAAAATGGACCGTTCTTTCTTTCGCCGGTAAAAATGGCTGCCCCATTAACGGCAGCTCGAGTTGACGGTCCGTTCCGTCAAGCTTCCGTTGTCCCAGATTGGTAAGCGTGACGTAATCACGTGTGTAGATTTCTCAACAGTAAAAGGAACCTCTCAATTTTCATCCTTAATCCTAACCGGTTGGAAGTCGTTCGCGGCTAGCAATAAATTACACGCTCGTCCAGAGTGAAGTGGAGCTTTCTCCCACGGGAGAAAGGATTTACTTGTACGATTAGTGTGCACGATGGAAACGCAAGGACACACGGTTCGGGTGGAGATGTTGCTGGGCAGCACTGCTGACAAAGACCATTATTAATCGCTCGTTTCTTCCTTCGCTCGTGCAGACGCTGGGCTAACTGAGGAGGAAGTTGTACTGCAGAACGCTGCCTCGGAATCGCCCGAAGCCGAGAAGGAGGTGGTCCGTGCCGCCGTGGTCGTCCGACTGCGGGACGGCATGGGATCGCTCGGACGCATCCTTAAGGCGGTGGAGGCGTACCACGGCACCGTGGTACATCTGGAGTCGCGCCAGTCGCGCAGCGAGGGCGTCCAGTTTGACGTGCTCGTCAAGGTCGATATGGCCCGCTCCAATCTGCTGCAGCTGATCCGGTCCCTGCGCCAGACGCAGTCCTTCGGTAGCGTTAGCTTGCTGTCGGAGAACAACGTCAACGTGAAGGCACCGTGGTTCCCCAAGCACGCGTCCGAGCTGGACAACTGCAACCATCTGATGACCAAGTACGAGCCGGATCTTGACATGAACCATCCCGGTTTCGCAGATCAGGTGTACCGTGCTCGTCGCAAGGAAATTGCCGAAATCGCATTCGCTTACCGATAGTGAGTGTTTACCGTTTACCCAGACACAGCTCAGATAACTCCGGACATGCGGCTAACCACACGTATCCTCTTTATCTCTGCAGCGGAGACCCAATCCCGCACATTGACTACACGGAAACGGAGAACAAGACCTGGGCGGCCGTGTTCGGGCGCGTGAAGGAGCTGATGGTGAAGCATGCCTGCTCCGAGTACATTGCCGTCTTCAAGAAGCTCGAGGACGAGAAGATTTTCGTGAAGGAGCGGCTGCCCCAGCTCCAGGAAATGAGCGATTTCCTGCGCAAGAACACCGGATTCACGCTCCGACCGGCCGCTGGTCTGCTGACGGCTCGCGATTTCCTCGCTTCGCTGGCGTTCCGTATCTTCCAGAGCACGCAGTACGTGCGACACATCAACTCACCCTACCACACACCGGAACCGTAAGTTGACAGCTTTTTTCTTGTCCTCATCCTTCGTGAGCTCTCCACCACTTGACGCCAATCCGGAAGCACACCAAGCTACCATTTTAGCTCCATTATGTGCACCACATCTCCTTAGAACTTCACCTTCGCAGGGCGAGCATCTCTTGTAGAACAATTTATGACTCCATTGTGTGCGAGAGAGAGTGTGTGTGGTTGTTTTGTCTTGTGGCGTATTGGAAGACGTATGTCACCAGGAGAAGCGTGGTTGTGTGCCATTTTCTTCTGCATACAACAGGCAAGCATTTCCCGCCATGGTGAGAACACATTCCGTTGAATTGTGAACTCAAAGTTCACACAGTGTAATCTTGCTGTTGTAAATTTGGAACATTCAATCTTTTTGACGCTATTTTATATCATGTCAGGATTTCTTTATCCAAGAGGCGTCCCCATAACTCCTCTATAACTTAGAGAAAAACCTAGCTCAAGTTTTTTATACCAGATTTTTATCATCCAAATGTAAGATTTGTTTCATTTGGCCTATAGTTCACCACTTAACCATTGACGCTGGATTCAAAAGCCTTGATCCTTCATTCATACCGCCAAGGGTGGCAAACGTTTCGCCCGATTCGTTCCAGTCGCTTGAACACTTGACAGACACAGCCACACACATACACTCGCACAATCAAACATAACCATTGTGTGAAAGTGGCAAAAAGGCATAAGATGGCATAATAGAATAAAATGATTTTAACGGCAGCTACTCCTCTTTGTACCAGCTTCCGGCACCCGGCTGCCAGACCAGACTTCCTTTCCTTGTGCAACTTTCTCGTCCCGAAAATGGGTCATTTCCTTCGGGAGTTGCAAAAGCTGCTGCCATATTCCCACGCGCCATTTGAAGTAAGGACGAGCTTTTGATGTGCACTATGGAGCAACCATTGGTGGTGGACCATTTTCTCACCCTACTGCTGCAAGAAGTTGCCATTTATAGAATTTATATTGTCCCGTTTTTTGCCACACCGGCATAGGGAAAACGGCGCGCACGATACACGGTGTGCAATAAGTGGCCCATCACATTGGCAGAATACCGACAATAACTCGGCTCATGAACTTTTTCGCTTTCTCGCCAAGGAAACTCAATTAAAACCCTGAACGGTCGGTACTGGGGATGTAAAAGAGCGGTCCTTTTCTAATTGATTTTTCCGATACGACGTTGTCGTCGATGATGATGATGTTGCTGTTGACTTTCAATCCGTCCCGTTGCCCTGTTCCGGGTGTTGCTAAATGGTTGTCAAACGGTGTTCCATCGGGAAGCGTTACCATAGCGTCAAACCCTTGGGTACGCATCCTCAGAAACGGAACCTTCCATTTCTCACTGGGGACCAAAGACCCAAGTCCCAATCCAAGCGAATTACAAGAAGAAAAATCTCCAAGCTGCGTGTGGGATTGGCTCGATTTTAAGTCTCTTCTGTTTCGCCATAAATCTCCGAATGGCAATTCTTGCGTCACAAATCGTCCACAATTCTTTCAACTCATCTCATTTTCTCGCTTTTCCTTTTCCAGTGATTGCATCCACGAGCTGCTCGGTCACATGCCGCTGCTCGCCGATCCGAGCTTCGCCCAGTTCTCGCAAGAAATCGGATTAGCCTCGCTCGGTGCCTCGGATGAGGAAATTGAAAAACTCTCGACGGTAAGTACGGCACAGCCGCAATACGGCGCAGTAGTAACACACGCATCGCACGGTAAGCCGGCGGACACGGGGAGGGGCGTAATTGCGCCTCGGAAACTGAAAAGCGGTCGCAATTTCGCTAGGTCATCATCGCATGGCCATCACACATGGAGTTGATCGTGGTGAGGTGTGTTTTTTCTTCTGACCTCCTCTATTCGATCGAACGGAGTCGAGCAGTTTCGAGCACTTCTAGCCACGTCCGTAGGTAACACTGAAAATAAACGGTGAAGTTTGCCATTGGCACGAAAAACATTCGACCGAAGACCGGAGCAAAAAACCGGAAAGGAGGCCACGAAGGCCCGTAGATCTTGTGCCGGTCAGTACGGCGGTTGTGTTCTAGTGCCAACGGACTTTCGCGAGTATGGATGGGAGGTTGTTGCGTGCTTGGCTTAGCACCGATTCAATGTCATTCTAGCGGTATGATTTATTCCGATCCAGTTATTCTAGCGATCGGACATCAGATAGTAAACTGCACAGCTTTAAGACCCTCCCCGTGTACACCGTGCGCCACTTTGTGCAGCAATTGTGTAGCAAATCTCGTTTCGCAAGTATACTGATCGAATCTCGCTCTCTTTCGTTTCTTCTCAAAATGACAGGTGTACTGGTTCACGGTTGAGTTCGGTCTGTGCAAGGAAAAGGACGAGGTCAAGGCGTACGGTGCCGGTCTGCTGTCCGCTTACGGTGAGCTACTGCACGCCATCAGCGACAAGCCCGAGCACCGCCCGTTCGAGCCCGCCTCGACCGCAGTACAGCCGTACCAGGACCAGGAGTACCAGCCGATCTACTACGTTGCCGAAAGTTTCGAGGATGCGAAGGAGAAGTTCCGCCGCTGGGTCTCGACCATGTCGCGACCGTTCGAGGTGCGCTTCAACCCGCACACCGAGCGTGTGGAGGTGCTCGATTCGGTCGACAAGCTGGAAACGCTCGTTTCGCAGCTCAACACCGAGGTGCTGCACCTTACAAATGCCATCGCCAAGCTGAAGCAGCCATTCTGCTAAGTCTCGCACGGTCTCCCAGCGGCCACTCCCAAACAGCAGCATGTGATCTGATGCGTGTGTGTGTGTGCGTGTGTGCGTGAGAGAGGAAGAGCGAACGAACGAGAATAGGAGCGAGTGAGAGAGAGAAGCGAGACACTAAAAGCAAAGCGACAACAAAAAAAGGAAATATGTCTGATCGACAAGGACAATAAGCCGTAATGCTCCCCGTGCTGTTGTGTCCTGGACGACGCATCAGCAAAAGGACGACGGGGTCGCTGCGGACTACGCTCGAACTCGATGTATACTATATCATCCGCTACTTCTACCCACTGCTGCTACTATTTACTACTGCTACTACTACTACTACTATACTGAACAGTATTCTGCACCCACTCGGAGCACCAAAAACTCGCAAAAAAGCAGCTTGCTGGTGCGAATATCCTTTTTTTATTAATGTTCTTTGTGTACTACGTTTTACTACCACGCGTAT
This sequence comes from Anopheles maculatus, assembly GCA_002091835.1. Taxonomy (NCBI): domain Eukaryota; kingdom Metazoa; phylum Arthropoda; class Insecta; order Diptera; family Culicidae; genus Anopheles; species Anopheles maculatus. The sequence continues at coordinate 67,979 of KZ062915.1, forward strand.
GCAAGCATACGATCGAATCAGTATCGACCGGGGGTTTGGCAAAGCGCAAACACACCCCTGCTGGAGGAACATTGTGCAATCGAGAAACCTTGCCCCCAAAAAACCATCCTTACCAACTTGTGGACGATGTGCGGTTCGTATTGTCCGGAAAATAGGGACCCCGCATCGTCCCAGCCAAGACGACGGAGAAGCGTCAGGAGTATCCAGCTCCAACGAAACGCCACCAGCTGTACAGCTTCGGTATTCGAAGCTCGAGAGCCCTCGCAATCGAGAAATGGAAATGGAAGAAGGAGACATCGAGAGAGAGACCTCATCCCTCTTGAAGCCGGAGGACGAACGGAAGAAAGGATTACATTTTGTTTTTGTTTCGCAGTAACATCGCTAGAAAACCCGCGATTTAGAATTCCTCAGACCGACGACTATTCGGTTGTCGAGTAGTGCAATCACCCGTGTTCGTGTTCTGAGCGTCCCGTTCCTCTTCTCCAACGACTTGCCATGCGGTGCCGCATGCGAGCCAAACAAACGAAAAGGACACGCTACGACGGATGCCCAACATCATTCAGTATTTGCCGCCCCAAAAACGCAATCGAACGGCAGACAAACGGATTCCTGCCAACCAATCCAACAGGAAAGACATACACAACCTCCTGAATTCCGTTCCTCCTTGATCCTTCTTCCCTTGCACGGGGTGGTTACCGAAAGAAAACTGCCATCCGGTACCACCGTGCATAACCCCCTTTTCCCGAATCATCATGCGTGTGGACTGTTCGACACAAATTTCCCAACCATCCCTACCACCATTGATGCACCAACCCCAGCCCAGAGAGTTCCAAACCCAACCATTTCCCAGATTCCTTTTTTTTTTGCAAATACCTCTCTCGCTCTCTCGCGCCCGTTCGCAAGTTCCTTCCCATTCGTTCCCGATCCTACACACCATCGCCTATAATCCTAATACGAACCCCCGACCCAACTCCCGTTCCCCTTCCCGCAAATTCCCCAAAATATGTGTACGTCCTGTCAAAAAACGTAGCGTAAAAGAGTATTGTTTATTGAAGAGAACATATTTTTTTTTTATTTAACGTAATTTAAGTATTGTATACTATTTAAAGTTAGTGTTTAAACTTAAATTATTCACTTGACTTGAGCAGATACTTTGTTTTTCGTTATATGCAGATCAATGTGCGGAATGTTGCAAATTCCCTTCATCATCGAAGGGACGGATTAGCTTTGGCAGAAGGAGTGCGTGATCGCGACGGCGGCTCGAATAGTTCACTTTAGTGGCGGTGGTCGGCAAGCCCTTACGATGTTCGAGCGATAGAACCAACCGTACACACGGAAATTGTGTGCCGATCGCTAGCCTTCCCTTATCCATCGTAAAGGAAGTGACTGTCCAATACGATACACCAACATCTGATAAGGTGGAAGCGGGTTCAGCGCATGTCTGAATGTGTGCTTCTATCGTTTCGGTACTCGGGTTGGAGCTGCATCACTGCTCGGAACTATTCCACCGCTCTCCGATCACTGGTAGCTAGTGAGCTTACTTTACGCTTTAGTGCTTAGGAGTAAGGGATGTAAGCCGTAAGCTAGGTTTAGTAGAGACTACCTTCTGGTAAACGAAACAAAAACAAAAAAGAAACAGATCCGCAACAAAAACGGCAACATTCTCGGCTCAGGACAGGCTTAAGAACATATCCTAAAAGACAACACACTGCAACGAAAATTCATCCTCGACTGTCTGTAATCTCATGTTTGTTTTTTTTTTATATAATTGTGTATTTTTTTTATTAATGTGTATAAAGGCAACAACAATGAGTATGAGCGGAAAATTTCTATTTATATTTATATATATATATGAGACAATCTTAGCACGCGCACGTTTAAGAAAGTGGAAAAAATGAAACTTCAACAAAAAAAATGGATACAGGTAAAAATTTTCCGTCTTCATGAAAAACTTATATGTAAAAGCTATCCAGCACAAAGTAGCGATGCAAATAAAACGAACCTAAAAAAAAAACAACAGCAAACAAATGAATCAGTTTATTTACTATCTGTAGCTAGATTAATTTGAGAAAAGTACCTTTAAAAATGTAATTTATTTGAAAGTTACTAGAATCCAAGTGTTTTAATGATCTAGTAAAGGACTGATTTATAAATAAGATATTGGTCCATGATGGGATAAATTGAGTCACTTCAGTCTCAGTTATCAGTAATCTTCTCTTTTGATGTCTTGTCTATATAAATAGAGTCAAAGGTAGACCAGACGATCGCCTGATCCGACTTCATGCTTTATCTATACTCTAGCACAGTTTATGTGGATTTTGTTCAGCGAGGCAGATTCGACATCAAGACTTTCTTTGTTGGTGTGAGACATAGAATAAGGTTAAGGACTCGCTAGTCATTGTCTGTTCTAGCCTAGCCAAACATTGTTTTACCTAGCAGATTTCGTCAACTACGATTACTATGAACTTACCTTATTGCCAGCGAAGTCTGTGTTGGATTTTTATTTAATTCGGAGTAGGACCAGATCATTTTGCTAGTTCTATACATTTCTCGTCAGCTTTTCGTATATATTATTACCAGCACCTGATATCAATCACATGTTTTTGCGTTTCTTCAAAAATTATATCAAATTGTAAATACTTCATAGTTACGAAAGATATTCGATGCCCAGTTCTGTGGTGTGAATGTCCACGTCGATAGTGCCACGGTAACCAGAGCACCTCAGTTGAAATTTTGTTTAATTTAACAAAACAAAGGTAATGGATCTTAACATACCAGGAACAACCACCAGTAGAAACGACAGGTTGTCTAGACGAAGTTTACATTAACCTCCTACAATAAGGATTTCATCAACTTTATACTGTAAAACATGTTTCAGTACGACCATCAGTTGTTACATGAAACAAGACTGCATTCAAATCAAGTTAAGTACAAAGTAGTAAAATTATAATTCAATTTAAATAAACAAAAAAACTTTCAAAATGTAAAATATCTACGCCAACCGCCGCCGTTGAAATATTTCGCGTGAAATCTTTCGCCACAAACGATCAACCCAAAACAAAAACGATAACTTCACCCCTGTCAATAGCGTTGACAGTTCTGACAGCCCAAGCTGTCAAAAACGATAAAATGCACAAATTCCGTGGTGAAGATAAATAAATACGCACACACGAAAGTGAGTCTGCTAACTTTTTGGAACAGTTTCGTCCGGTAAATTGTAGACTGTCGGCACCCCGTTCTTAGCTGAAACAATGGCAGAAACGCGCGCGCAACAACACCGTACCGGTTTCGTGTGTCGGGTAGTGTGAAAAGGGTGACCAAATTCCCCATTTCCGTGGTGCGAAACAAAGAAACGATCACCATCAGCCATCCGTCCGTCTACACAACACACAGCAGCAGGGGACACAGGCTGTTAAGAAGGTGCGCTGTTTTTATTACGGGGCGCGAGCAGAAGGGGCAGCGAGCGTATCAACCGAAGAAGAAGAGAACGAAGAAGAAAAAGTACACAATCATAGAAACTACGAGATAGAGCGGTTGCTAATGTTTGCTGTTGGTGCTGCTGTTGCTGCTGCTGCTGCTGCTGCCTTAAGGTTGCCGTAACCAGTTTATACGTTCGTGCAGATCTATTCGCGATTCCCCGTGTGCCGCTGTTTCTGGTGTGTGTGTGTGTGCCTGTGCGTGTGCTTGTATCACCAATGGTGTAGTGTGTTTTTCACTGTCCATCGTACCAATGGGCCAGTATGAACGGAACGCAGGTCAGGGCTCCATCCCGATAGTTGTCCGGAATCGGCGCAAAAAGCCGGGAGTGCAATAGGGATGCCGTGTGTGGTATCGTAATCGACTCCAGAGTGTCCTTACTGTGCAGCTAGTTTGTAAGCTCCGTTGTTTTCTGTTTGTGTAAAGTGTTATTTTGTTGTGCGTTGCAAAAAGAGGCACAGAACATCGTTTGTGATGATTGTGTGTGATTAAATATCATGGAAGTGTGTGGTGTTTCGCCAGACGATATCGAACATCGAAGCAGGCATTTCACTATCTCTCGGTGGCAAGCAAGCAAAGCAAATGTAATAGTGCGACACGCTTACGACTATCAATATTTACTTCCTGACTAGTCCCATGCCCATAATCCTTTGAAAACTACACTAAACCTCGAAACGAACGCGCGCGGCTGTGTGTTTGTGTGGGCAAAGGAAACAACCATCAAACAATTCCACCGTTTCACATTATCAACAACTGGTGTGACTGTTTCTGCTGCTGCTTCTGTGTGTGGATCTTGCTGATAGGCGCGAATTAATCAGGCAGGCGACGGCGGTAGCGAAGCAACGCACACGGAAAGCAAACCCCCAGTACCATCACAAACGCACACAAACACACACGCAGACGAACCTCCGTCTTGGGCCGGAGAAGTTGTGCGTTGTGAAGAAGAGTCGTTCGGACCCCCGAACACAGGAAACCACGGAAAGAAGGTCAGTTATATTCGGGGATAGCGCGCGGTTTATTGCGTTTCTCCTTCATCCCTTGTGCGTGGGTGTGGGTGTGTTCGCGCGCGCTCGAGCAAGAGGGTGGAACTCTGTCCATCAGCATTCAATGTGTGACCGCCACCACTAGACCACCCACCCACCCAACAAATAAGGCTGTCCCGATACTCGGGTCGCGTCATACGTCCGCGGGAAGTCATTGTTCCAACCTATCTCAACATTTTTCGGCACATTTTTCAGCGCACCAGGCGACCCTGCTTGCCGGTCGATGCCTATCGTTCGGACGTGTTTTGCTCGGACGTATCTTCCACCGCTCTGATTCGCCCACACTCTCGCCCTCTGTGTGCGTGTGGGTCTGGCGCACGGACGCAATTATTAGCGCACAAGACCGACGCTGGGATGATGGCATTGAGACGATTTGTGTTTGTTTATTTTTAGTTGTGTCGCAGATTAGCGTGGCCCTAACCAGTGACGACGAAGGAAGGCACTGTCGAAGGAAGCAAGCATCGGGAGCTAAGAATCTCCGTTGCCGCCCCGGGTGTATGACAACGTAGCAAAAATGTCGCAGCAGCAGAGACGCCGAACGATTATGGCCGTATGAGAAATCATTTGAATATGCCACCCGCTCAACCTCACCATTGTTACCGGATGCGCGGAACGACGCGGTCCGGTACCGGTTTTGATTGTTGCCACGGACTCGGCCAGCGATGAGACGCGTGATCGAACCAGCACAGCCTGAAGAGGGTTGGTAAGGGAATCGTCTCGCTGTCGCGGAAAGTCATCCAGTGATGCCCTGTCTGATTCCTTTGCACCTGGCAGGGAACAAGTTGGTCGGTAGCCGTTTTCCTACAGGGAGAATGGTGGCGAGTCGCTGGATTGCATAATCGAGTAGAATGGAAGCTTCCGTTGGCAGTTGGATGTGTGCGGTAGTATGCCGTTTGGCTGCTGGCACACAACAATCGATTGCATTCGATGCAAATTGTCCCCACCAATACAGACCCAGGATTTGACACCTTTATAGAGCGATGTCTGGTTTGGGGATGCAACTTTTGACACAATTCGAAACTAGGAATTAATCGGATATTGTGTCGGGTGTAAAAATGCAAGCTGTCGTTGGTTTTATCAATGCCTCGCACAGTGGGACATTTTTTAGACGTAAAAATGAGGCCCAAGAAAACAATATCCATTAAGATGAATCGTCTCGGATCGAGCTAGCAAACGTACGCTCTGCAAGCTACAAGCGATTTACGTTGTACGAATTAATTAACATAATATGATGAGCAGACGAACCTTAATTAATGGAATTTTTGTAGGGGTATGATAATTTTTGCTAATGAAATGCTATGACACATATTCTTCTGCGTTTTGCTCTTTATAGGGCTTTGCGTTGGTAGCTGTAGCGTTGAGTTATAAAATCATGAGGAGTAACTCAAATAAATATTTCAACCGACACCGATAATAGTATTTGAATGTGTTAGTATAACGTATTTAACATACATTTCTCATCAGTGTCATCACTAAAACGGCTATTTTGGACTGGGTTGTCCGGTGTCATCTTTATGACATGATCAGCCCAATTAATCCCAAAGAAATCATTGTCAAACACGAAATGTTATACAGTCCCAGATCAAAAACATGATAGAGTGACATTAATTTGTAGTTTTGGATTATGCTACTCTAAATATTTTATTACTTTTATAGAAAACATGAATTCGTTTTATATTTTTGACCAAAAAACTGCATCCACTGCAAACAGTGTGCAGTGTGCAGCGCCGCAAATTGTCTAACACGCCATCACCAAAGGCGTAGTAGGGGACGATCGACGCGAACCGGGAGGGTTTGTGCCGGGCGTATGCCTATTCGACAACTGCAACGTTGCATCAGAAACTGCAACTGCAATCTCACACCACTGCCGGCCGGCGTAATATAAATATAGTCACGACCGGGCACAAATACCAATTAAACTTGCCTTCAATAGCCACTGTCAAGGGCCGTGTTTATGCAATACGCTGTGGGTGGGTCGGTTGGTTTGGTGTGTTTTGCCGTTTTTTTTGCTTTCTTCTGCTTTTTTTTGTATTGCGCCCCCTAACACCAACGCCACCAGCAGCAATTGGGGCTGGAGGGTTTTTTAGTTTGATTTCAAGGTCTCGGTTCCGTCGGCAATGCGGCTCGAAATGGCTAGACGCGCTGGACTCATGTATGCATCCCCCCGGGGGTGGTTTGTTTGTGTGTGTGTGTCCCGACAAGCGTCAGTAGGCGATTGGGTGAGTGCTGGCCGAATGGTGGCAGGACAATCAGTTTTTTGGCATCCTGTGCGAAGGCGCATCGTCGAGGGAAATGAATTATTTTTGGACGGATTCGGTGTGCAATTAATGCAACCGTTTTATTTTTCGGCAGGAGAATACGTACGCCAAATGCCATAAAGGCGTCAATTGTAAGCTTGTACCGAGCGTCTAGTAATAAGGAACAAAACATTTCATAATTGTGAATATTGGCTTGTATACAGCTTGATTGGGGCGGGTTCACCTTTTTGTGGTTTTTGTGAAACAATATTGCTTAATCTGGTGTAGCGATCTGTATTGTGAAAAAGGGCCATAAATTACTGTTTGTAATTAAAGTCACGGCAATTGCAGTTTAGTGTTAGGTTTGGCAAGAGAGAGAGAGAGAGGGAGGCCTTTCAAAGCGCACACAGTAGCAGTAAGCCGATAGGAATAAGTTTGTATTGAAATAGTAAGCTGCTTTAAAAATTGTTTATTTATTTTAATGCCTTTAAATGGCAAGTTGATTTAGATAAGTCACCCCTTCGCAAATATAATTAATCATGTAAGCTTTCAAACTCAACTCAAGGTTACAGTTCGCAGCTTATCGTATTCGCCCGAATGCTGCCGATTAGATGTGGTGGCAATTGCAAAATAAGAAGGGACAAATCCCAAACATGGAAGAAGCTACAATTGGGTGCAAAGTGATAAAAGCGATTCGGCGATAATGCTTATCAAACATTGGTATAGCTTTTTATTATCTTTTGGGATGCAAAGTTCCATCATGCATCATGCCAGTGTCTAGATTGTACTGGTTCATAATGACTTTCACATGATAATGACAATCAGTTTTGTGGTGATTGTTTGATTGCAGTTAAAGCGTTGTTAACCGAGGTCTTTTTGAGCTTCTTATGAAAAGTCTTACTATCTAGGGAAGAACTACACTGCTTGCTCACTACTTTCGTGAAAGAATTACATCTACAAGGCTCCTCTTCATGTTTTAATAATTATTTATTTTATTTATTTTAAATTATATGCCCCAATTTTGGACTGTCGACAATCTCTCGTCCATTGTTCGCTGGGTTGTTTGTTTTCCATCGACACGTCTGCGTGCAGTGTTGGCGTCTGGTAGGGTGTGTTATTTTTTTACGCGGCTATCAACAGTGAGCACAGAAACACAGGCACCACACACCGATAGCATCGTTCTCGACCATACTCAACACAGCTACGCCCGGTACGGTGTAAGATTTCCGATCTTACTACCACACAATAGCTGCACATTACCATTTACTCTTGTACGACCGGCGCAAAACGACGTTGTGGATGATGTCGTCCCAGTCCTGTAAACGGGAGCTACATTTGCTACATATATGTATGTGCATTTCCCGCCGGTGTTGACCTGCGTCTCTCAAATAACCATCCGACAGTAGGCCACTGTATATGGTGGTTGAGTTTTTGCTTGATTAGTGTGCGATTTGAATAAATTTCGCACTGACCAATCCTCAGAAGAAAAAAAATGCATTGGCCCATTTGAACTGTTGAGTGGACCCCTTTTTGACCTATTAATAAGAGAAAAACAAACCGGGTAAACAAGCGAGCGAGCTAGAGAAACAGCTGGTTCGTTTAAATACTTAAAGCGTGGTCAAGGTGCAGCTTCTATCACTGCGCGTCCTCTATCGGAAAGAACGGGCATCAGCGCCATCTGGGAGTACGCGTGCAACTGCAGTTTCGTGCAGCTTTTTGAAGTGTGTCGAGCAGTGGTGGAATGTTTTCTCCAGCGGAAAATTAATAAGCCTCTTAAATGCTTTCTTTTTTTCGATTTATTATGTAAATTATGGGAGAGCGTCCAACTGTCGGTTAACACTTTATTGATCCTTTTTGAAAACAGATCGAGTTAATTAAGCTTTAAACCCTACAACACTCTACACTTACCTGGAACGCCGTGCAATTAAGCTTCGTAAATAAATGGCCATGAGTTATTGTAAAGCGAACCAATTCGGCGAATGGAAAGTGAACTGGTGTTGATGTGAAGAGAGAAATACAGGCACGAATGTGCTTAATCAACGCTCACAGTTTCATTGTATGTCGTGTTCTATCCATTTTATATTTATTGCCCTTTAATTTCGTCACATTCAATTGCAGCAATATGTGTGTTGCACTGTAACATTTGTTCCAGTGCGAGCAAAAAGCGAACTTTTCCGATTACAACTCGAGACGCGAATCGACCTTGCAAAAGGTACGCAATGTAATTAATTGTACATTCAATAGTGATAAACAAATTCACACTTCCCATCAAACTGTTGCCCTGTCGATGATGCTGATTACCACCCAGGGTGGGTGGTGTATGATTAAAATTATGCTTGTAGTACACCATTTAGGCCGAATACATTGTATGCGGATCGGACATCGGAGAGGATGGTAATTGGTGTGTTCCCGGTATCTTAAACCGGGATTGATTGTTGTTTGTCGGGCGATTTCGTACGGAACAATGTATTCATACATGCTAATGATAGTGTTTCCTCTAGAGAGACGTAGCATCCAGGTCAATAATTCGCACGCCACATTACTTCCCAACTATGCAAATATTGTTTGTGTTGTGCGGGGGACACTCAAGTTCTCGAATGATCTACCATATTATGTAAATTTTCTTAAAATTGGTAACTAAAAGGGTGCAAGATTTGTGCAACCCGAGCTGCGCTGAGCACTGTTGAGCAACTTTTAGTGCTTGTGACCTTATTGTTCAAGGACTTCATATTCGCGTGACGTATGAGAAATGTGTGTGTGTGTGTGTGTGTGTGTGTGCGTTTTTTTTGCGGTTACCACTGCTCCAGTAGGTTTGCACATTCTTCCCAATGCTCGGTGCCGTTTCCTTGGCAAATGTCCCAAGCGCAACACCTTGTCACCGTCTGTTACCAAACAAAACGTGCACTGCTGGCAAAACTGAAACCAAAGCAATTGGACCTGGTAGCCAACCTCTGGTGGACTTCGGTTCGGTTCGTGCGTACATGTGTGCCCTGTGGGTATGTGTGATTTCGGGGGTATCTCCAGCCAGTCCCGCAAAAGCCCGCGGCTTCGTGCGTCGAGTAACAAAAGCAAGTAACAGACGACCGACGGTAGAGTGTGTGATTCGGTGGAAAGTGTTGTGGCACGGGCAGGAAATCCCGACCAAAGTCAGCAAAGTTAAGATCCTGTAACCTGATCCGGCTATCGAGCCAGTGTATCGGGATTCTCGACCTCCGGCCTATCGGCACGAACGGATTTACTTAATTGAAAAGTTAGTTTTGCGCGAAAGAGCAAACTTTTCAGTAATTGATCGATCTCATAAGTCTCGCCGTACGTTTTGGTAGAGTGTGTGGTGTGTGTGTGTGTCGTGGTGGTCATAAATTATCCGGCCAACACATGGCAACATGCAAGGGAAAGACGTAAAACGATTTACGAAATGCAATCGTTTGCAGCGAAGTTGTGACGATAGCAGGAAACCTTGATACTCCGGTGGAAAGTTCCCGTACTCGTCGTCCCCAAACACCGGTGCCAGTGAACTACCCTCCGGAAAGCAGGGAGTGTGTGTGCAGAATGAGCGTAATTCAACACGTCGATGATTGACGAAAATGAAATCAAAGAAAAGTCGAGTAGCATTTACGCAACACATTCTAAGGGCTTTTCTCAACATCAGCAAAAATTGAAAGCTTTAGGCAAAAGGTACGATGGCATGATGTATGTGGCGGCGGCGAGTGTAATGACGTTAAAGACGAGTGGTATGCGTTTAATGCTTTCCAGAATTAATTTTTCCATTTCCTGTGTAGAAGTTACTAGAATAGAAATCCATCTGGAGGTTAAGTTCCCTAAGAATCATCTCATTTTCTGGCCGTTAGTGTTACAAGCGAGATGACGTTAGCCAGCAATTACCAAGGCCAAACATGCGAAATCTAACCGGTACGAAAAACACACAATGTGTCATCAATTGTTTCATGTAGTCACTACTGTTGTTCCCTAACGTATCCACCTCAGCACTAAAGGTGTCAGCACTAAAGTTGGCGCGTATATGTCATTTTATGATCCCCATTATCTTGCTCAGTACGTGATTCCTGGTGAAACAGGGTGAAGAGAACCATTTGCAGACATTTGTACAGTTTGGTAATGGGTATAGAAGCTTTAGAAGGTTTTTTTGTTGTTGTTGCTGTCTAAAATGGCGCTGCAATGTGTGCTTTTGTAAGCAAATCGTGTATTTGTATGAAGTGCAGTTTCTTAAAATAGATCACCTATTAAAGTGAAGGGAAGGGTTCTACGAGATGGGACAGTCGGTGTACGGCTGTAAGTTCAATCTTCCTTTGTTTGCGTGATTTAATGTGGTTTTGCGACCATACTTATCTTGGTATGACTTTTTACAGTGAGTTAGGAGGAACCCTTTGGACCCGGGACTGAGGTCTTTCAGTAGCAAAACTGGTGACTAGTAGAATTCGTAATGTACTCTTGAGCTCTAGTTGATTAGAGCTTTAGCATATTTATAACGTTAGAGATCATGAAGGTAAAAAGTTCTCAAGCTGCCGATCGCTATTGGGGAAACATTTGCATAACCTTCACATCTCGATATTAATGTTGAATGGTTATTTGTGTTACCATAATTCTGTCCCGCTGCTAATGTCGGTCAGTTCTTGCTCTCGGTAAACAACATCATGGGTCACGCTTCATTGAACGTGCGCTCAGATCTTTCCCCGGCTGTCTGACCGTTGCCGCTTATCGTCGTACACAGGTTTTGCCACACAAACAACCTGTTGGTTCTTCGTTTTTCTCCAGATTTTTTTTTTTGCGTAAGGTTTTATGTTACCCGAGCTCGGAGAAACGATACAGGTAGTGTCCCGCAATCTGCCCGTAAGTCCGCGTTAGCCGTCGGCGGTGTAGGTATGCAGCACGGTGTGACACAGTTTGTGGGAAGAAAATTTAACGCTTAACGTTCCCCGAATCCCGATACCAAGTGAACAAACAGGGGGTTGATTAGAGCTTGCAGGACATACTGTTTAAATTTTGCACTGTTGTTTGCATGTTTATGATGTTTTTGCACAAGCATAAAATTCTGCCTAATGTGCTTAGGTTTCGTTAGGTCTAGGGCATTGTTTAGGTGCTTTTTTAGCTCAGTAGTAACGTTGTGCGTATCTTAAAATGTAGTTTTATTTTAGTCTTCAAAGTTTTTTGATCTTGTAGCATCTTGATGTAGGGTCAGTAACTTCGAACTAGCAACATGGTGTGTACCGAAGGGAATGTTTCCAACTATAAAACTGGTTGTTTATCTAAGGTATGAGGTTTGAACTTGTCCTCAGCTGACCTGTACCTTGAACAATAACTTGTGGTCGAAGTTGTTGACCTGTAAAGCCCCAGGTAAAGTGCTCATAATTCTTTGTCCTTCAAATCAATGCACCTCTAGCGATATACAATTTTGCATTTTACTACCACAGGTTTGCCTGAAGATAGCGCTATTCTGCGCCGTACAACCTCTATTGATTAAATATGAAAAATAAAACAATATTTTTTTGTTATTGCACTTTATTTGAATGGCAAATGTTAAACCATGCTGGCAGCTCACAGTATGCAACGCAATCACAATGTAAGCCCTATCGCAGGGAGCGTACGTGACCGAATAGAAGTTTTTTTTGTTGTTGTTTCCATTGCAAGAAACCACAGGAAGGAAGAATTCCTTTACAATCAAAAGTATGTGAGGGGGTTAATGAAGGCCCGCGTGCATATATATATAGTAGGGCGCAGCACAGTATTTCAGCGATTTTCCACACAGGAAGTGGGAGTTTTGTGTAAACTACTTTCCAGCTACATTTACCGCCCATACAGCGGACGCCTTTCCTCGCAAACAAACTGCTGGGACGTTACATGTTGCGAGAATTAACTGCGATTAACTTTCTATATCTGGCACAACAGGGTAAAGCGGGAGCGAACAACAAAAAATATCCAACTTCTTTTTTAATGTAAATAGAGATGGTCCTTGAACAGTGTGTAGCCTGATTTGAAGATGCGGAGGTATCATATTGTCCCATTCTTTGGGGGATCACCGGTTGCCAGGCACTTTTCCCGCATCGAGATTATGAACTCATTATGGTGTAGCATGTGCCTCTGATTGCCTGTCAATTGTCGCTCGATGTGTCCTCATTTAGAATCGCCTGGCATTGGAGCCCGAAGCTAGCAGTTTCTGCTTAACTGTTTCTACTATTCTCGTCAGGGTAAGCTCCCGACTGGATGGGAGCAAACATGTTGTTCGCAAATATCTAACAAGCCAACTTTTTCCCGCTGATGAATGGGACCATCCCCAGGGTAAAGCTTGCCAGTTCGCAGTTGGTGTTCTAATCATGACCGTCAGTGTTGGTCACAGTCTGGTTATCTGGTTATGCGCAGAATGCATTCCTCAGCCTACCACATCCACGCAGCGGCGGTGCCTTCACACATTAGCCTTGGCATTTCGCTGTGTGTGTTTTTTT
>KZ062915.1:83535-94958 GCA_002091835.1 Anopheles maculatus
AATTAATGGAATTTTTGTAGGGGTATGATAATTTTTGCTAATGAAATGCTATGACACATATTCTTCTGCGTTTTGCTCTTTATAGGGCTTTGCGTTGGTAGCTGTAGCGTTGAGTTATAAAATCATGAGGAGTAACTCAAATAAATATTTCAACCGACACCGATAATAGGATTTGAATGTGTTAGTATAACGTATTTAACATACATTTCTCATCAGTGTCATCACTAAAACGGCTATTTTGGACTGGGTTGTCCGGTGTCATCTTTATGACATGATCAGCCCAATTAATCCCAAAGAAATCATTGTCAAACACGAAATGTTATACAGTCCCAGATCAAAAACATGATAGAGTGACATTAATTTGTAGTTTTGGATTATGCTACTCTAAATATTTTATTACTTTTATAGAAAACATGAATTCGTTTTATATTTTTGACCAAAAAACTGCATCCACTGCAAACAGTGTGCGCCGCAAATTGTCTAACACGCCATCACCGCCGACCAAAGGCGTAGTAGGGGACGATCGACGCGAACCGGGAGGGTTTGTGCCGGGCGTATGCCTATTCGACAACTGCAACGTTGCATCAGAAACTGCAACTGCAATCTCACACCACTGCCGGCCGGCGTAATATAAATATAGTCACGCCCGAGCACAAATACCAATTAAACTTGCCTTCAATAGCCACTGTCAAGGGCCGTGTTTATGCAATACGCTGTGGGTGGGTCGGTTGGTTTGGTGTGTTTTGCCGTTTTTTTTGCTTTCTTCTGCTTTTTTTTGTATTGCGCCCCCTAACACCAACGCCACCAGCAGCAATTGGGGCTGGAGGGTTTTTTAGTTTGATTTCAAGGTCTCGGTTCCGTCGGCAATGCGGCTCGAAATGGCTAGACGCGCTGGACTCATGTATGCATCCCCCGGGGGTGGTTTGTGTGTGTGTCCCGACAAGCGTCAGTAGGCGATTGGGTGAGTGCTGGCCGAATGGTGGCAGGACAATCAGTTTTTTGGCATCCTGTCCGAAGGCGCATCGTCGAGGGAAATGAATTATTTTTGGACGGATTCGGTGTGCAATTAATGCAACCGTTTTATTTTTCGGCAGGAGAATACGTACGCCAAATGCCATAAAGGCGTCAATTGTAAGCTTGTACCGAGCGTCTAGTAATAAGGAACAAAACATTTCATAATTGTGAATATTGGCTTGTATACAGCTTGATTGGGGCGGGTTCACCTTTTTGTGGTTTTTGTGAAACAATATTGCTTAATCTGGTGTAGCGATCTGTATTGTGAAAAAGGGCCATAAATTACTGTTTGTAATTAAAGTCACGGCAATTGCAGTTTAGTGTTAGGTTTGGCAAGAGAGAGAGGGAGGCCTTTCAAAGCCTCACACAGTAGCAGTAAGCCGATAGGAATAAGTTTGTATTGAAATAGTAAGCTGCTTTAAAAATTGTTTATTTATTTTAATGCCTTTAAATGGCAAGTTGATTTAGATAAGTCACCCCTTCGCAAATATAATTAATCATGTAAGCTTTCAAACTCAACTCAAGGTTACAGTTCGCAGCTTATCGTATTCGCCCGAATGCTGCCGATTAGATGTGGTGGCAATTGCAAAATAAGAAGGGACAAATCCCAAACATGGAAGAAGCTACAATTGGGTGCAAAGTGATAAAAGCGATTCGGCGATAATGCTTATCAAACATTGGTATAGCTTTTTATTATCTTTTGGGATGCAAAGTTCCATCATGCATCATGCCAGTGTCTAGATTGTACTGGTTCATAATGACTTTCACATGATAATGACAATCAGTTTTGTGGTGATTGTTTGATTGCAGTTAAAGCGTTGTTAACCGAGGTCTTTTTGAGCTTCTTATGAAAAGTTTTACCATCCAGGGAAGAACTACACTGCTTGCTTACTACTTTCGTGAAAGAATTACATCTACAAGGGTTCTCTTAATGTTTTAATAATTATTTATTTTATTTATTTTAAATTATATGCCCCAATTTTGGACTGTCGACAATCTCTCGTCCATTGTTCGCTGGGTTGTTTGTTTTCCATCGACACGTCTGCGTGCAGTGTTGGCGTCTGGTAGGGTGTGTTATTTTTTTACGCAGCTATCAACAGTGAGCACAGAAACACAGGCACCACACACCGATAGCATCGTTCTCGACCATACTCAACACAGCTACGCCCGGTACGGTGTAAGATTTCCGATCTTACTACCACACAATAGCTGCACATTACCATTTACTCTTGTACGACCGGCGCAAAACGACGTTGTGGATGATGTCGTCCCAGTCCTGTAAACGGGAGCTACATTTGCTACATATATGTATGTGCATTTCCCGCCGGTGTTGACCTGCGTCTCTCAAATAACCATCCGACAGTAGGCCACTGTATATGGTGGTTGAGTTTTTGCTTGATTAGTGTGCGATTTGAATAAATTTCGCACTGACCAATCCTCAGAAGAAAAAAAATGCATTGGCCCATTTGAACTGTTGAGTGGACCCCTTTTTGACCTATTAATAAGAGAAAAACAAACCGGGTAAACAAGCGAGCGAGCTAGAGAAACAGCTGGTTCGTTTAAATACTTAAAGCGTGGTCAAGGTGCAGCTTCTATCACTGCGCGTCCTCTATCGGAAAGAACGGGCATCAGCGCCATCTGGGAGTACGCGTGCAACTGCAGTTTCGTGCAGCTTTTTGAAGTGTGTCGAGCAGTGGTGGAATGTTTTCTCCAGCGGGAAATTAATAAGCCTCTTAAATGCTTTATTTTTTCCGATTTATTACGTAAATTATGGGAGAGCGTCCAACTGTCGGTTAACACTTTATTGATCCTTTTTGAAAACAGATCGAGTTAATTAAGCTTTAAACCCTACAACACTCTACACTTACCTGGAACGCCGTGCAATTAAGCTTCGTAAATAAATGGCCATGAGTTATTGTAAAGCGAACCAATTCGGCGAATGGAAAGTGAACTGGTGTTGATGTGAAGAGAGAAATACAGGCACGAATGTGCTTAATCAACGCTCACAGTTTCATTGTATGTCGTGTTCTATCCATTTTATATTTATTGCCCTTTAATTTCGTCACATTCAATTGCAGCAATATGTGTGTTGCACTGTAACATTTGTTCCAGTGCGAGCAAAAAGCGAACTTTTCCGATTACAACTCGAGACGCGAATCGACCTTGCAAAAGGTACGCAATGTAATTAATTGTACATTCAATAGTGATAAACAAATTCACACTTCCCATCAAACTGTTGCCCTGTCGATGATGCTGATTACCACCCAGGGTGGGTGGTGTATGATTAAAATTATGCTTGTAGTACACCATTTAGGCCGAATACATTGTATGCGGATCGGACATCGGAGAGGATGGTAATTGGTGTGTTCCCGGTATCTTAAACCGGGATTGATTGTTGTTTGTCGGGCGATTTCGTACGGAACAATGTATTCATACATGCTAATGATAGTGTTTCCTCTAGGGAGACGTAGCATCCAGGTCAATAATTCGCACGCCACATTACTTCCCAACTATGCAAATATTGTTTGTGTTGTGCGGGGGACACTCAAGTTCTCGAATGATCTACCATATTATGTAAATTTTCTTAAAATTGGTAACTAAAAGGGTGCAAGATTTGTGCAACCTGAGCTGCGCTGAGCACTGTTGAGCAACTTCATAGTGCTTGTGACCTTATTGTTCAAGGACTTCATATTCGCGTGACGTATGAGAAATGTGTGTGTGTGTGTGTGTGTGTGTGTGCGTTTTTTTTGCGGTTACCACTGCTCCAGTAGGTTTGCGCATTCTTCCCAATGCTCGGTGCCGTTTCCTTGGCAAATGTCCCAAGCGCAACACCTTGTCACCGTCTGTTACCAAACAAAACGTGCACTGCTGGCAAAACTGAAACCAAAGCAATTGGACCTGGTAACCAACCTCTGGTGGACTTCGGTTCGGTTCGTGCGTACATGTGCGCCCTGTGGGTATGTGTGATTTCGGGGGTATCTCCAGCCAGTCCCGCAAAAGCCCGCGGCTTCGTGCGTCGAGTAACAAAAGCAAGTAACAGACGACCGACGGTAGAGTGTGTGATTCGGTGGAAAGTGTTGTGGCACGGGCAGGAAATCCCGACCAAAGTCAGCAAAGTTAAGATCCTGTAACCTGATCCGGCTATCGAGCCAGTGTATCGGGATTCTCGACCTCCGGCCTATCGGCACGAACGGATTTACTTAATTGAAAAGTTAGTTTTGCGCGAAAGAGCAAACTTTTCAGTAATTGATCGATCTCATAAGTCTCGCCGTACGTTTTGGTAGAGTGTGTGGTGTGTGTGTGTGTCGTGGTGGTCATAAATTATCCGGCCAACACATGGCAACATGCAAGGGAAAGACGTAAAACGATTTACGAAATGCAATCGTTTGCAGCGAAGTTGTGACGATAGCAGGAAACCTTGATACTCCGGTGGAAAGTTCCCGTTCTCGTTGTCCCCAAACACCGGTGCCAGTGAACTACCGCTCCGGAAAGCAGGGAGTGTGTGTGCAGAATGAGCGTAATTCAACACGTCGATGATTGACGAAAATGAAATCAAAGAAAAGTCGAGTAGCATTTACGCAACACATTCTAAGGGCTTTTCTCAACATCAGCAAAAATTGAAAGCTTTAGACAAAAGGTACGATGGCATGATGTATGTGGCGGCGGCGAGTGTAATGACGTTAAAGACGAGTGGTATGCGTTTAATGCTTTCCAGAATTAATTTTTCCATTTCCTGTGTAGAAGTTACTAGAATAGAAATCCATCTGGAGGTTAAGTTCCCTAAGAATCATCTCATTTTCTGGCCGTTAGTGTTACAAGCGAGATGACGTTAGCCAGCAATTACCAAGGCCAAACATGCGAAATCTAACCGGTACGAAAAACACACAATGTGTCATCAATTGTTTCATGTAGTCACTACTGTTGTTCCCTAACGTATCCACTTCGGTGTCAGCACTAAAGTTGGCGCGTATATGTCATTTTATGATCCCCATTATCTTGCTCAGTACGTGATTCCTGGTGAAACAGGGTGAAGAGAACCATTTGCAGACATTTGTACAGTTTGGTAATGGGTATAGAAGCTTTAGAGGGGTTTTTTGTTGTTGCCTAAAATGGCGCTGCAATGTGTGCTTTTGTAAGCAAATCGTGTATTTGTATGAAGTGCAGTTTCTTAAAATAGATCACCTATTAAAGTGAAGGGAAGGGTTCTACGAGATGGGACAGTCGGTGTACGGCTGTAAGTTCAATTTTCCTTCGTTTGCGTGATTTAATGTGGTTTTGCGACCATACTTATCTTGGTATGACTTTTTACAGTGAGTTAGGAGGAACCCTTTGGACCCGGGACTGAGGTCTTTCAGTAGCAAAACTGGTGACTAGTAGAATTCGTAATGTACTCTTGAGCTCTAGTTGATTAGAGCTTTAGCATATTTATAACGTTAGAGATCATGAAGGTAAAAAGTTCTCATTGATCATCAAGCTGCCGATCGCTATTGGGGAAACATTTGCATAACCTTCACATCTCGATATTAATGTTGAATGGTTATTTGTGTTACCATAATTCTGTCCCGCTGCTAATGTCGGTCAGTTCTTGCTCTCGGTAAACAACATCATGGGTCACGCTTCATTGAACGTGCGCTCAGATCTTTCCCCGGCTGTCTGACCGTTGCCGCTTATCGTCGTACACAGGTTTTGCCACACAAACAACCTGTTGGTTCTTCGTTTTTCTCCAGATTTTTTTTTTTGCGTAAGGTTTTATGTTACCCGAGCTCGGAGAAACGATACAGGTAGTGTCCCGCAATCTGCCCGTAAGTCCGCGTTAGCCGTCGGCGGTGTAGGTATGCAGCACGGTGTGACACAGTTTGTGGGAAGAAAATTTAACGCTTAACGTTCCCCGAATCCCGATACCAAGTGAACAAACAGGGGGTTGATTAGAGCTTGCAGGACATACTGTTTAAATTTTGCACTGTTGTTTGCATGTTTATGATGTTTTTGCACAAGCATAAAATTCTGCCTAATGTGCTTAGGTTTCGTTAGGTCTAGGGCATTGTTTAGGTGCTTTTTTAGCTCAGTAGTAACGTTGTGCGTATCTTAAAATGTAGTTTTATTTTAGTCTTCAAAGTTTTTTGATCTTGTAGCATCTTGATGTAGGGTCAGTAACTTCGAACTAGCAACATGGTGTGTACCGAAGGGAATGTTTCCAACTATAAAACTGGTTGTTTATCTAAGGTATGAGGTTTGAACTTGTCCTCAGCTGACCTGTACCTTGAACAATAACTTGTGGTCGAAGTTGTTGACCTGTAAAGCCCCAGGTAAAGTGCTCATAATTCTTTGTCCTTCAAATCAATGCACCTCTAGCGATATACAATTTTGCATTTTACTACCACAGGTTTGCCTGAAGATAGCGCTATTCTGCGACGTATCACCTCTATTGATTAAATATGAAAAATAAAACAATATTTTTTTGTTATTGCACTTTATTTGAATGGCAAATGTTAAACCATGCTGGCAGCTCACAGTATGCAACGCAATCACAATGTAAGCCCTATCGCAGGGAGCGTACGTGACCGAATAGAAGTTTTTTTGTTGTTGTTTCCATTGCAAGAAACCACAGGAAGGAAGAATTCCTTTACAATCAAAAGTATGTGAGGGGGTTAATGAAGGCCCGCGTGCATATATATATAGTAGGGCGCAGCACAGTATTTCAGCGATTTTCCACACAGGAAGTGGGAGTTTTGTGTAAACTACTTTCCAGCTACATTTACCGCCCATACAGCGGACGCCTTTCCTCGCAAACAAACTGCTGGGACGTTACATGTTGCGAGAATTAACTGCGATTAACTTTCTATATCTGGCACAACAGGGTAAAGCGGGAGCGAACAACAAAAAATATCCAACTTCTTTTTTAATGTAAATAGAGATGGTCCTTGAACAGTGTGTAGCCTGATTTGAAGATGCGGAGGTATCATATTGTCCCATTCTTTGGGGGATCACCGGTTGCCAGGCACTTTTCCCGCATCGAGATTATGAACTCATTATGGTGTAGCATGTGCCTCTGATTGCCTGTCAATTGTCGCTCGATGTGTCCTCATTTAGAATCGCCTGGCATTGGAGCCCGAAGCTAGCAGTTTCTGCTTAACTGTTTCTACTATTCTCGTCAGGGTAAGCTCCCGACTGGATGGGAGCAAACATGTTGTTCGCAAATATCTAACAAGCCAACTTTTTCCCGCTGATGAATGGGACCATCCCCAGGGTAAAGCTTGCCAGTTCGCAGTTGGTGTTCTAATCATGACCGTCAGTGTTGGTCACAGTCTGGTTATCTGGTTATGCGCAGAATGCATTCCTCAGCCTACCACATCCACGCAGCGGCGGTGCCTTCACACATTAGCCTTGGCATTTCGCTGTGTGTGTTTTTTTCCTGCTAGTTTATTTACTCCTACACCTTCATTACATGATTTGCTCCTGTTAGCGAATGAAATATATCCGAGACTGATCCGTTTCTTATTTCTGTTATCGTTGTTTTGATTCATTGCAGTAACCACCGCCAATCAAACGCATATTCACACACCTAGCGCTTGAGTAAATAAGCCCGGGGAGATTCATGTCGGACGACGGTATCATTGAAAACTGGCAGCGCTGCTCGGCACGAGATTGACCATCGGGAGGACGCGTTGTAATTTTGTCGGAAGAAAAGGAACGAAAGGCAAAGAAGACGTAACGTACCGAGACGCCAGAGTTGCCAGGCACACACGGGCGAAGGAAGTCGGGCCGGGTGTGCTGTGGCCGATTGCCGGAATGAACGAATCGAACCGCCGGACTGCCGTTCCTGTTGTAGGTGTCGATTCACGTGGGCATACTGGTGCAACATTGGCGTCTTCGGTTGCAAGTTCGAGTGCTGCAAGCATTAACCATGGTACCGATGCAATGCTGATCCAAGGTGACAAGAGTGCCACGGGCGGTGGTGGTACCGGCGGTACTGCCTTTGGTCCCACGGGTGGTGGTGTGGCCGGTTCGATTGCTACCGGTTACGATTCGGACGGTGAAGACCCGTCCACCGGCTGCACAAGCGATGATACAAGAAAGGATACGGGCACAAATTTGAAAGACCTGCATGATAATAGCTCTTCCAGGTGAGTATCGCAATGGGTGGACGTGTGTGTATAGACTTTTTAATTTGATAGATTTCTTCTACCGCCGCTGGGGTTGTGCTTGATAGTGTTGATGGCACCAGCCGGAGTTTTGGTTTGCCAAGGGTACGCTTTCTTGGGGTTTCATTGGAGAGAATGAATTTCGTTTCCTGGAAGGTTTGCAATAAATGTCACGAGCTAATGCAATTACACGCATTCGTGGTATGTTTCACTGGAATGGCTATACCTAGGGCGGGTTGAAATTAGATGGAAATGATGTAACAGTTTTCTACAAGTTTGATTAACTATTTGGAAAGATCGGAAATTAGAAATTGAATGCGAGGATTAAGTCTGGTAAAAAAGAAGGATGAAGTTTTAGTAAAAATATGTTTCCTTACGGTCGTTACAAAATAATTCTATTCAGATCTTGCCAATTGTTGAGCAATAGGTATACGGGCCGGTCTATCAATTTTGAGTAAAAGAAAAAAAAGGAGATCAAGTTCCATAGTCTTCGGCTTTAAATCTTACATACCAAAGTCCTTGGAGCAAATCTCATTTGGATTGGCTTTGGGTTGCGAGAACCCGCTATCAAGCTATGAGATAAAAATAAGCCTCTTGAAGTCATTCGATCGTTGGGCTCATATATCTTGGACACAATGGAAATAAGGTGTCATGAAATACCATCCGCCTCCATCAAGGGAAAGTTCTTAAAGATGTTTTGTTGATGTTCCTGTTCTTGCGTATACTTAATATGCATATCGTATAATATGTGTCGATAAGTATTTAAGTTAATTGTATCCTAAACAATCATAATTGTAAAGCTAGCAACGAATACATCAAACTATTCCCTAGCTAACTCGATAACTCGATTTATATTTGTGACAAAAGCAAGCGGAAACAGAAAATAGCTTTCAAAACGATCAAAACCATTCGTCAAATCGGTCACACACACCCACACACACCCACATCAAGCTCTCGTCGCGGCCGTCATCGCCAAAAATTTCTGCGGGCCCGCTTCCACAAATAAAAGGCAGATAAATGACGCTTCTGATTTCCACTCGCCATCAAATGAAAAGAAATGCACAACGACCGAAGCAAGTAGCGTCGCCATTAGAAATGGATTCGGTTGGGTGTGTTCCGTTCCACTGTTCCACTGTTGTTATTGTTGCCGTTCGGTCTGGCGTTGTTGAAGATTGCACAAAAAGCTTTAACGAAAAGTTTTTCCCTCGTTTGTTGTCGAAGTGGAAGAAGTGGTTTTATTGGGTAGAGAAGCACCGGGGAGGAGAGAGAGAGAGATAAAGGAGAAGCGAAAGAGAGAAACATCGCAAAATTGGAAACCATCATCAGCAGCACCACTACTGCTGGTCATATCAACCCAACTGAGCACAAATTAGCGCTCTCCAACGTTCGGCGTGGAGATGGAATCGAATCGAATCGAAAGCATTTTTGCAGCAGGCAGGGTCGTTTGATTTTTTAAAAGACACACAAACCAAAGACACCGAAAGAGACACCACGCCACACCGATAGGCAGGCAGGTCAGGCAGGGAGTCAGATCATCGGGCACGATCGAGGTGAGAACGAGACAAATCAACCTGTTTTAAATGATAATCAGCGAGCGATGAAAAAAGCACCATTACGTCTTCGGGGTTTCGTGTTCGGAGTGAGCTGAGCTGAGTGACCGTTTTCGGAACGATTCGGATCACAAAACGAAACCCGGCGAGGTTCCGCCATCATCATCTGCTTCGTCTCGGAGTTCGTCCCGTCCCGCGCAGCGCCATTTCTAATCTATCACCTAATGCGACTGCGTGTATGTGTGTATGTGTGTGCGGTTGGTCATGGTTGCCAAGTCAACAAGCATCCAAAACGGTTGGCGAAGCTAGAGGTTCAGATTTTGTTGTTGGAGTTCGGTATTGCTGTTGGGTAGAGGCGAGGGACGCCTGTTCGAGAAACGGGAAGAGATTCGTGAGAGAGGAAGTATAGTAGCGTTCGTCAACAAATGCGTTACATTGTAGGCAAGTTATGAATTTATTACACGATCTCTCACTCACCACAATCGTCGCCGAAGCGAATGTGAACGCGAGGCGGATCGCTCCCACAAGTGTTGGACGGCAGCGCTCGTGTACAGCTCCAAGCGGGAAAGCGTTCGCTACCCCTGGCACGATATTCTCCTCTGAGTGTTCGTGATGTGGTAGCCACTCAGCAGGGTGGATTCACGATTGGGGATGATTTTCTTGAGTGACGGACCACCCTCCGATACGGGGAAAGTACTCAGATTTGCGTTGTGTTGATATTTTAAGCTAATTGTTCGATATTTAGTGTAGGGTGAATATGTTAGCTGCGTTGTTTTCTGGGTCATTCAGCCGAAAAGGGAATAATTAAGACGAGTGTAAAATAAATATTAAGTTTGTACCTATAGGATATTAAAGAATAAGTAAACCATTAAGAGCTATTTCTAAGCACAAACGAACTATCGATGATGTTACTCTCCGTAAATTGCTACACTATAGTGTGCCTTTAATCTCAAAGAACTCACAGTCCCAACAAACACTACGCACACATGAAGAATAGAGCTGACAAAATGTGTGTTTGTGTGTTTGGGAACGGCACGAGGCTGTGTTCTGAAGCACAGCCCCACACATTAGCAATATGTTGGTAACATTATCAAACTCGCCGCCCGCTCTCAATACGCTCCCACACGACGACGACGACGACGACGACGGCCGGATCGCGAAACGTTATCACACACTAGACGAGCACGGTTGGGAACTCGCCCCACAACGTACCGACGAAGCGCGCGCGGCAAACGAAGACAAACGGAACACACGGCACCCGTCAAGAGTGTCCGAACGGCCGCCGTTTCAGTCGCATCTTGCACGTGGTACTATCGGGAAGCTTGCTGTGGTTGTCGCGCGGTGTCTCTTGCTCAATCGCAATCAGAATTCCTTGCCCGTCGTACGTGAATTTTTCCCGCACCAGAGCGCAGCGCGTTTGCTTTCGCCTGTCACCTTGAACGACGACATTGCCTCGTGCTGCCCCGGGGCGCACACCGTTCGCTCGCCTTATCGGATGGAAATATCCTGAAACTGCGTGTGTTTCGTTGCAAATGCTAAACGAGCGATTGTGAACTCTGGTTGCTGGTGCAAGTGTACAAGTGTGTATAAAATAGTCGTTTTTTTATGTTTAACTAGAGCAGTGGAAATATTAATTTGTGATACTTGATCGAATGTGGTGAAGACCACCACCACACTGCCGTGGCTTTGGTGTGCAAGCAAAACCCGAAAAGCGTAT
>KZ062916.1:0-30946 GCA_002091835.1 Anopheles maculatus
CGCCAAAACGGAGCACTATTTGCCGCTCGACTCGAGTGCCCGCATCTTTGGCCATCAGTGCGAATTCTGTTACGCCGTTTTCGACTTTGAGCGAGGCCTTTTCATGCACAATGTTTCGCGGCGCACGAAGGAGAAGACGCTGTACATGTGCAAGCTTTGTGGCATGCTGTTTTCGAAGAAGTTTTGTCTGGCACGACACATGCAATCGGCACCGAACCATCTTTCGAGGTTGATTGTCGATGCAAACACAAATGCGGATCGGGATGAGGAACGAGAGGAAGATTCCGAAGCATCCGCCAGTGTCCCGGTCGAAGCAATTGAGTCGGATCCACGTGTGCTGGAAGCGTTACAGCTACACCGATCGGTTGAAGAGAAGGGACTGGAAAAAGTTGGCCATCTCGTGTGGTAACTCCACGGAGCTGCTGTTCGAGTGTAAGCATTGCTCGAAGAAATTTGCTGTGGTGGAAAAGCTCAAAATTCATCAACGCGTGCATACCGGCGAGCGACCGTTTGAGTGTACGTTCTGTCCGCGAACGTTTCTTCACTTTTCCGACCGAAAGCGGCACGAGATGGCTACCCATACCGGGGAACGCCCGTTCAAATGTAAGCTCTGCCCGGCGTCTTACATTCGCAACAGGGAACTGAATTTACATATGCAAAAGCACCGGCAGGATGGTGGTGGCGGGAAGAAGTCCAAACAGTGAGGGATTGTTTAATGTTTTAAGAACATATTATAGATGAATAAACATTGATAAATGAAAGTCCAAGTAGCGTCCTGTGCTGCGTTAATGCTGTTTAAAAGGTCCGGGAACTTTAAAGCTTTTTAGAAGTTAAGTTCATATCTCGTACAACTGAAGATTCTATTCTCTTTCAGTGATAAGCTGCTCCTTTGTCTTGTCAGCAGAATGATTCGAAAAAGGCCATTCGATTGTTCGGCAATCCCGTTTTTTTATTACAAGAGTTTCGGATAGCCAGGACCTGGCTGCCATTCAATGTTTTACCATCTCCCTAGAAGGACTCATGTGATGTAGGCCCCGAATCAGACAAATCCCGTGGCCAGGAAGTATAATTTGATGAATGCTCCAAACAAAGAAGTCGTTCGGCTCAAAATTTAACTAATTTTTCAAAACAATCCAACTGTCCTTTCGTTCTACGCCTCGACCCGCCCTATTAAACACACCTACCGCACCGTCACGAGCTGCCAAAAAGAACGGAACGAAACGGTGTTGCTGTCATTGACGAGTGTTTTCTTTTCGTGATATTGTGTGTGCTCCCGTTTGTAAATGCAAGAAGCCTAGAAAAGAGAACAAAATCCTGCATCTATTTGATCCACTTCTACTCGCTTAACCCGATTTTCCACCCGCCCACTGGGACGGGAGCACCAACACCGCCAGCGAGAGTTTAAACCGTGACCATAAAGTGTAGAAAACTCCGGAACCACTTCCTCGGGTGTAGTTTTCCAAATTTCCAGCATTACAGGCCACTTGGAGTGTGTACAGTGTGTGTGCGCGTGTGTTTTTTTTTTGTTAGTGGATTGCACTTCACGTTCGTAGAGTGTCCGGTTCGCATTTTTTTCCGGAACGTCTTCCAACACACACCCAGCCTAGAAAGAGACAGAGCAAGAGAATACCGCAGACAGTTGCGGAAAACAGATTGTGCGACGAAAGTGGTGCCAGCAGCAACAAATGACCGACAGCAGTGCGGCGGATCGTGTGTGAATATCGTCGTGTGTGCACGAATTTCAAATTATCGAAGAAGCGAAAAAAAAAGGCTGCGGCATAGAGCCAGCATAGAGAGCTCCGGTGTACGTGTGCGAGTTGTGTGAGTGAGTGTGTGTGCGCAGCGCTATCACGGCAGATCGTGGGAAGAAAAGCACTAGTCGCCAGAGGAAAGACGCCCAGGAAAGTAGAAAGAGGAGTGTATGTGCGCGCGTGTGTGTGCAAATGTATTGGCGAGAGCATCACACATAGTGGCTATAATAATCGATTTGATGTGTTCGGTGTGATTGTTTGCTGGGAAGGTGGCCGTATTCATCTAACGTCATACGAATTCTCGGTGCGTATAGGCTGTCCGGCACAAAGTGCAATAGTGCGATCGATCGATGTAAAGTGTGTGTGTGTGCGTGTATGCGCGTGTGTGTCCAAATCCAGAAGAAGTGCTTCCAAAGTCAGCCGCCCCAGCATGCCGGACAAGACGACGGACAAATGACGGTCACGAAGGCAAACAAAATAAGTCAACTAGTAGTGGTGGTCGTAGTAGTAGGCGCATAATCGTTTTCCATCGACAGCCGTTTTTATGTGGAAACCCGTTGCTATACCGCAGCATCAATCATAGTAGTCGCCGGCCGTTCCTCTAGATCGCACCATCCACAGGCTGATAAATACAACCACAGCCACACCCGGGCGAGGAAAGGTGGAAAAAACGGGGTAAAAGGGGGAGAAAAAGCTTCGAAGAAGATGACACTGAACGATGAGAATGGGGCCAGCGGCAATAATGTTGCTGTCACGGCAGCAGCAGCAGCAGCAACTGGAACGGGACTGTCAACGACGACGGGAACCGGCTCAGATCGACCGGGTGCGGTTGGTGTGGCTGGCGGTGGCACAACCGGCATAAATAATGGGGGCAACGGAGTGAGTGGCAGCAGCAGCAACAACAACAACAACAATATCAATAATAACAGCAGCAACAGCACGGTCCCAAACGGTGGTAGTAGCAATGCAACGATTGGCAATACAATTAATAATAACAACCTAAATTCTAACATCACCCCAGCGGCAGCGGCTACTACGACGGCTTCGTCACTAAGCAACAGCACCACCAGCGCCACCAACAACAACAACAACAACAACAACAATAGTATTACGAACGGAACGGGACAGAATGGGAAGCAGCCGCCGGGAGCCGGCAGTCTGGAGAAGCGGCCGAGCGGCAGCACCACCACGACAAATAGCAGCGGAACCAGCCGGTACATCATCCCGAAGTACTACGAGATCGAAACGTTGCCACCGCTGAAGGATGCGGACCCATCCGAGCGGGAAGAGCTCTTCATCCAGAAGCTCCAACAGTGTTGCGTCCTGTTTGACTTCTCCGAACCGCTAAACGATCTAAAGTACAAGGAGATCAAGCGCTGCGCACTGCAGGAAATTGTCGAGCATCTGAACAACCAGAGCAACGTGATTACCGAAGCGATTTACCCGGAGGCGTTCAATATGGTTGCGATCAATCTGTTCCGTACGCTGCCACCTTCGTCCAACCCGAACGGGGCCGAATTTGATCCGGAAGAGGACGAACCGACGCTCGAGGTTTCGTGGCCCCATCTGCAGTTCGTGTACGAGCTGTTTCTGCGCTTTCTCGAGTCACCCGACTTCCAGCCGAATGTCGCCAAGCGGTACATCGACCACAGCTTCATCCTGAATCTGCTGGAGCTGTTCGATTCGGAGGATCCGCGCGAGCGCGATTTCCTCAAAACGGTACTGCACCGGGTGTATGGGAAATTTCTCGGCCTGCGTGCCTTTATCCGCAAGCAGATAAACAACATCTTTTACAAGTTTATCTACGAAACGGAACACCACAACGGGATTGCCGAACTGCTCGAAATCCTCGGCAGTATTATCAACGGATTTGCCTTACCGCTGAAGGAGGAACACAAGCAATTTCTGCTCAAGGTGCTACTGCCCCTGCACAAGGTGAAAAGCTTGTCCGTGTACCATCCGCAGCTGGCGTACTGTGTGGTCCAATTCCTGGAGAAGGATGCCAGCCTAACGCAACCGGTCATTAAGTGTTTGCTAAAGTTTTGGCCGAAAACGCACAGCCCCAAGGAGGTGATGTTTTTGAACGAGTTCGAGGAAATTCTGGACGTGATCGAGCCGGCCGAATTTCAGAAGGTGATGGAACCGTTGTTCCGCCAGATCGCCAAATGCGTGTCGAGTCCCCACTTTCAGGTGGCCGAGCGAGCACTGTACTACTGGAACAACGACTACATCATGTCGCTGATATCGGAAAATTCCAAAGTCATCATGCCGATCATGTTTCCGGCGCTGTACAGCAACAGCAAATCGCACTGGAACAAAACGATCCACGGGCTGATCTACAACGCGATCAAGCTGTTTATGGAGATGAATCAGCTGCTGTTCGACGAGTGTCACCGGAAGTATCAGGCGGAGCAGGAAACGGAGCAGGAAAAGCTGGCCCACCGGGATGCGCTCTGGCAGCAGATGGAAGATTTGGCCGCCCGGAACAGTAAGTTATCGCTGTACGAGCGTGAGCCAACCGGCGCGAGCCGATCATTGGGCAGCAGCAGCTTCAACCATCCGAGGCAGATGAACGGGCTGATGATGATGATGGGGGATGGAAATGGGGGGAGCAGTAGCAGTAGCATTAGCAGCACAGGACCAACGGGATCCTCCGGTGGTGGCGTGTACGATCGGCGAACGACGACGATGATGCAGCACGGTAGCACCTAAACACGGTGCCGCCTGCCACCAAGTGGCGTAAAACCCGATGTAGCATTAGAAGATTTGATCCTTCATTCTGCATCCTGAAAAGCTTCCATTTCTTTCCTTAAAACAAACCCCAATACCTATATATATACTTTCAGGATGGAGAAGAATCGCGCGTAAAGTTACGAACACGTGCTGTTTGATGAAACGATTCCGCGAGAATAAGAAAATGGTTAAACTGGTGAAGCAAACGTGGTGAAATGAGCGAGCGAGCGAGGAAAGGAATTATTCGTAATCTGTACATATATACGCTGAAAGGCGGCGCGCACGAGATGAGTTATAGACAGGAAAAGGAAGTCAAGATTATTTGCAGGACAACACTTAGCTTAACAACTCCCCCCTCTCCCCCAAGCACTGTTTTGTTTCTCATTCTTTAAGGATGGTGGTTAATAAAAATAAGCGAACAAACAAAGCGAGTTCTCTCGGATGCGCACACACACACACACACGCATACAAGCGAGTATAGATTATTGTGCTCACAGAATATTATTAGCATATCGTGTATCTGTGTTTCTTCCTCTAAGTCGTCTATTTTTGTTAGTTGTTTCAATAACTCTTTTACTAATACTTCTAGTGTATGCATTAGAAAAAAGAAGATTAATTTTAACGGGGTGGAGGCGATGTAATTCGAATTCTACACTCAAAAATGAGACTGGCAATGGCCTATGTTTGTTAAGTCCTGAGGGCCGGTGTTAGAATAAGCTGCTTTGAAAACCAGGTTTCTCTTCTGACTTTGATGCTTAATACTTCCTTGATACTGGATGAAAACATCTACTTCCGATAGGTCATTTGTAATAAAAAAAAAACGTTATTTAGGAACTTTAGGCATTGGAGACAAAATATATGTCAAATAAAAGACAAATAACAGATATCTGAGGATCGCTGGCGTGCTTAAACATCTGTTTGGCCTTTACCTTTACCAAGTCTACCGATAACGAAGGCTTATTTTGTCTACACATAAAAGAAATAAAACAAAATACCTTTCGATCACTTGAGCCTTGAGGGTTGGGTCACTAGAAGACAGGGACATCATCGCAAGAGAAAACTCCATCAAAACTAGTCTTCTTTTTTAAAAATGCATACGTTAAAACACCTCCCCCCCTTTCTCATTTGTTGTAAATCTATTCGAAGCCACGTATTTCTTCGACCAAGGAAAACAAAAACAAGACATCAAAATGCAATGTCTACCCGCTAATCTGTCGTCCATGAAGTTCGTTTTGATATTATAATGGGGGTTTCGGTTGTCTATCCTCCCTTCTCACCGGTATTATTTTAGCAGCAGGCAAAGATTACATATTAAGGCATCCATAGGGGAAGAACTGGAAATCGGGACGGGACCGTTGATAGGATTCGAAAGATTAAGACGGGACGACAAACAGGTGTAGGATAGAGTGTAGGGCAAACTAAAAGAAGGACGATGAGGAGGCACTTAATTTGCATGGGACACTGGGAGACTGCTATATTGATAATAGATTCCAGTAAAACGTCCCATTACCCAGAAGAGTACTGGTGGGGTCTGACGAACGAACGAACGGACGTTACAGGGACAGTATGAGAAGACCGGTCGGTGTATTTATATATATATTTTTTATCGAACAACTAACTCTCATCATGGCATGTGCATAAATGTGTATATTTTTGTGTAGGTTTACTTCTGCCCTTCCGTTTTTCCACTTTCTATCGATCTATCCGTCTCTCTTGGTTTACTATTTTCCCGTTTTTCCCTCCCCCCCATCACCAACCAGCATCATCAGAGGGCTGAACGGAACAGGGTGGATGATGATGATGCATACATATAGTAAGGTTGCAGTGTGACCAATCCTTCTCTCTCTCTCTCTCTCTTTGGTTAAAATGATTGGGTGAGGAAGGGGAGAAGGGTGGTTACTTAGGAGAATAAGCAGTAAGTGGTAACAATAATAATTGCGAACGTGAAATGAAGAGGCGCGCACAAACAGCTAGGTCATACATACAAACACATCCACACACACACACACACATTGAACACATAGCTAAGTCCGATAGAAGAGATACACACAAGTACACTATTCCAGTAGATGCGTAAGATAAGAGGGTGGTAGCTTAAATGCACACACACACACATACACAAACACACATCTAATAACAAATGGACAAACACAGGACTTTTGTCTGAAATGGGCAAAAATAAGGAACTGAAAAATAAAGGCAGGCATCAACAAACCACAAAAAAAGTAAACAAAAATACATTATTAAAGCAAGGGCTTATATAGAAATGTATGTGTCGTCTAAACGTGGAACAAAACAAAACAAAATCTAGGTTTGTGCAAAGGCAAATAAAGAAAATGATGTAAAACTAAAGTGGCGTCCATCCCGCAAAGTGGAAGTGGGAAATGCAAGGAGAAGAAAAAGGGATGCAAACTGCAACATAGAGTACGCTAAATGTTACAATTTACTACAAGCATACAGTAGCTTATGATGTTGAAAGTCCGTAAACTAAAAACAAATTGTTGTAAAGAAGAGCGTTATTGTGTGAAGAATGCCGAGAGAAGAGAAGAAAGAAAACGCAAAGAATGTGTAATGAAAGTCAGCGGCAAAATATAACTGTTAGCATTTTACACTAATAAGGAGAAGATACAAACAAACAAAAAAACAGATACACACACACACACTAATAAAAAGCAACACTAAGTATGAAAAAGAAGAGAAAAAAAGACGTAACCAAACCCATCGAACATGGTGACATGAGAGCAGTAGTAACGAAGATGTTTTCCGTACTATGGTGATGGTGAGTATAAATGTTTGTTTTCGCACGTTTTCCCCCCCCCACATCAGACTTGGCTGGAACAGCAGAACAGTTCAGTAAACACGAAGCCGCCGCGGTCCCATTGATCAATGGCGGTTAGGACGGTATCACCGCACACACAAGGTGGATGGTGGATGCTTATGAGATGGGTCAATTCGTCGTTGCTCGTTGACGGGTCAGGTGGGGGTTAGACATCATAAAGCAGTGTAACAACACAGTCCTCGAATGTGCTAATGCCTAATGATGTTTCTCATTATTCGCCACCCCCCCAAACGTATATGTCACGACACAGCGAAGTTCCGACGTGAGACGTGCCGTTCGCACAGCTGACCACAGCATTGACCTTCATCTCAGCTTCTCCTTCTCGCTCCTGCCGTAACTCATCTGTGACGCGACCAACAGTGTGGTCAATTTGCTACTCAATTAAGCATCTCGACCGAAACCGGCCCACTGTCCGCGGCGACATCTTCACTGGACCCAATCTTGGCACGTGCCACTCGGACCGGGATGGACCGGACTAATAACTGTAACGGACGGAGGGACCCAAAGCCCCACCCCCCTCCACAAGCACATTCAAGTTTGACCTGTTCTCTCTTTCGCTCTGGAATACTGGAACTAGAAATGTGGTCATTCGAACCTGTTATCCGCTACTTCCCACCCATCGCTTGCCCTCACTTTAATGATGCTCATCTGCTCTTAAAAAAATGTATAACACACACTTCGTTGTGATTGCAACTGTCTCCATTTTACGGTGGAGAAGGAGTAAGGGCTAGGGTAGTGGAAAAATGCAACTCGAATGTCTCAAGCACACGCACACACACACACAAGCAAGCATCGAATGGTGCAACTTGCATTCGCAGCTCTTGAGTGATAAGTGCGTTTGAACTGAGTCGCAGATATCTTATGTCAATAGCGTCTTTAGCTTGAGGTATTTAGATTTCTTTTACACTGTTTTGCAGAGAGTCAAGAAATTGTATGTGTAATTGTAAAACAATGGCTGCACTTGTAGAATTGGCCAGGTCCTATAGCAACAAAGTTTCCCTTGATTTGAACTTGTGATGAGTTCACCATGTTTTGTCAAAGATCCTTCTATTTAAGCTTTCAAACTTTTTTTAGTTGCGGTGAAATCAACTCAGATTGCTGTTACACTAAGAACTCATAGTTTCGGACTTCTTAATGAGTGTTGAATTTAGACGGTTTTTACTGCTGTGTAATTAGGTCCTTAAATTCTAATCCTTGATACTCCTTCATAATGAGCTATTTTCTATGAAGAAGTTTTGGTAAGATTTTACGAGTCACTTACGCTTACTTCTGGTGCTCGATTCTAATGACATCATCAACCCGATGGAGCCCTCAGGTGAAGTTGAATTAGTTCCCGCCTGGTGAGATCATCATCAGCTCCATACAAACAAATCAACTCAACGCGTTTGAGATGTTTTACAGAGGCTTTTTGTGGGTACTGGATGTGCTCCAGCTCGTTTAAAGTCATCTGCAAGCGTTCCCAGGCTGATCAGGTTTCATTTACGACCACTACGAGTTAATGTGAATGTGCAAAATTGTTGAACTTGTAGCAAATTAGTTTCGATTTCGATTTCGATTGATACAGAAATACCCCTGATCTTATGCAATACGTTACACTCCTTTTTATCCCGACTTGCAGATGGAGCCACTGTCTCCCTTTCTAGTTATATACCGACAAGAGGTCCTTGTAATTGTAATCAACCTTGTACTCCTTACCTATCGCTACAAGTGCACGGTTATTCCTAGTAGCTACCGTTCCAGATAATCCACCAGCAAAGAATATTGGAGTCTAACTTTGTCTACATCCCAAAATTTCCCAGTTGATAGATCCAGTACACGTCCTTAGCGTGTGTTGGATATCTTTCAGCGTTCCCAGGCATTTTTTGTTTCTACGCTGCATTTTTGATACCATTCCTTGTCCGTTCCCGTATGGCAAGATCCTGGACAAGCTGCCAGGTACCGTCCCACGCTTTTCCTTTCCCCAAAAAACGAGCGGAGTGGGCAGCTTTACGTCCCCCACACAATTAATGCACAAAATTGTATGACCCATCACTACTGGGGCTCGTAAACTCAGGTGTTGTACCACTAGACTTATCGCATTCCAAGATCACTAGCTGAGGAAGACTTTCTTTTCTGCCTCATGATGTAAACCTTAGAATGTATATTACCAGACATTGTTACAACACATTAACGTAGTAGTCAGCTCCTTCCACGGAAGGTCACTTTTGTTTGCCTTAAATATATTAGCCGACATTGCCAAAGCACGATACACACTTGACTGAGTGGAAGAAAGTTGGCCCTTACCATCATATTGCATACATTTAGGAGCTGTGACATTTTTTAATCGCCTAACACCCACCGATAGACAAAAGGCATACAATTTATTCAACTGAATTAAATATATTTTTGTTTTTTAAAACGTGTTCTTAGTTCAGCATGGCAACAGAGAACCATTTCCATGTCGTTAAACCATTTTTCACATACTCACGACGACGGCAGTCCTGGACTAGAAAATCCTATGCATACATGACGAATGTGGTCCCATTATTACCGCTTTCCGTGCTTTAATTGCCATTCGGAAGCGTCTACAAAGCGAAGGACATTAGAGGGCCCAGGTCAGGCAACGCAACGCGCAAACAGACAGCGGACACCGCATGAGTTTAAAAGCGTAAAGCATGCCACGAGTCCTGCACAGTCGGTACGAAGTGTTCCTGCGGACAAGAGTGTGCACATCCTGACATCCTATCGTCCCACATAGACACGTGTACTGTGCGGTGTTCTAACTGTGATCGTGTTTAATCGGAACAGGGTTGTAAAGAAAAAGAAGGATGGCTCCATTGATTCTGTACCATTTTCCAGGCTCTCCGCCGTCACGATCAGCTCTGCTTGCGTTAAGAAATCTGGATCTTGATGCTGAGGTAAGCGTGTAAAAGCGAAGTGATAATATGTTTCCCCTATCAAAAAGTGCTTTATTTGAGTGAGATATTGCATCAAAATCTTAATGACGTCTGTCTTAATGACTTACCATATCAAGGTCACATACAGCACTACAGGGTCATCCTTTTTTCAGTACATCTGTTCTTTCAAACGCCTTTTTTTTTCAAACCCATCTGGTAGATAAGTAACAGTTTCCCATCATCAATGTTTCGTGTGGACTGAGTCATTTCCCAGTTCAACCCCCCACACACATACCGCTAATGGACGGACAACTTTGTAGACTGGAATTGAGTTAACTAGTAAAACATTCTATCAATTTCCATTTCCCACTACTTTGTAAAGGATGATGATTTTTGTTTTTTGTTTTGTTTCAATAAATCGATACAACTCTCGCATGCTCGCAACAGAACAGCGGCCAAATGTGCAATTTCAGCAGGTGAAGAAGACATAGCGTCGCCTAGCTTCGCTCGGTGTCATGATTTATTTATTGTCCAAGTAGAGGAACTACTACCGAAGAATAAACAATGCTCTTCTGGCAGTGTTCCCAATGGTTGCGAAGAGGCTTATTGATTTTAAGGACATTTACATCGGAACTAGGTTAGGTGCTAGGTAGCTGCATGTTTTGCGTGCCATTACCTATTCATTATTCCGAAATTTCCCCGGGCTTTGGACGATGGACAGGCGCGATTGTTTATCTAGCGGTTAATGTTCTTGTTGGCCGATTATTTTCGGTAGGCTCATTAGGGTGTGCAATTAGGGAGAGAGATCTGCTATCTGCTATAGGTGGTAAAACACCATTTAGGGGAAAATCTAAGACATTAATCTATCGCCTATTGACTTATCTGCCTGTAATCATCACAATCCCTGCCTCACAATCTCTTTCGCCAGGTAAAAATAGTGAACCTGTTTGCCGGCGAACACCTGGCAGAAGAATTCGTCGCCATCAATCCCGACCACACCGTACCGACGCTCGTCGACGAGGACTACATCCTGTGGGAATCGAAAGCGATCGTAACGTATCTGGCGGAGCAGTACAAGCCGGGCTGCTCGCTCTATCCGAACGATCCGAAAAAGCGTGGCCTCATCAACCATCGGCTGTACTACGACTCGGGCACCCTGTTCGTGGCACTACGGGACGTACTGATGTCGGTGTTGCGTGCGGGTGCAACCGTTATCGCGCAGGAAAAGAAGGACAACGTGCATAAAGCGCTGGAAAAGCTGGAATCGTATCTCGAAGGTTGCGATTGGATTGCGGGCGATGAGTGCACGTTAGCTGATCTGTGTACGCTGGCTAACGTGGCTACGTTGAAGCACGTAGGCGTTGGTTTTGACGCCTATCCGAACATTAACGGTTGGTACGAACGTTGCCAGGAGTTGCCAGGATTTGACGAGAATGATGAGGGTGCTAGCTTTCTAGGGAATGCTGTCAAGTCGAAGCTGGAGGAAGCCTTTTAGGATGGTGCCACGAGAGCGAGTGTTGTAGAAGACGTACTGTCGCACGTATTGACCACACAATTACACTGATGTTCAATCAACTTAATTGATACAGCATAATAAAATGGCACCAAAGCATCACCGGTAGCAAATGAACGTGGGGGAGCGCGCTCATGCAAAACTCTTATCATCTAGGCTTTTCGTTAGCAATCAAAGAATTTACTGGACCAAAAACTCATCTTCATAGATTTTCATAGAGACCCATAGGACCCACCCATTGGGTACTGCCGGATTCGTACCGACTAAAATCTCCTCGAACCTTTCGCCAAGCATTGATATAGACATTTTTTGCCATGGGCAACACGTCACGGCGTCGCGCTGTGACAACTTGGTAAGGATTGTCGGACGTCTTAGCTTCACGATCACCGTTGGTCACCGCAGAGCTAATGAGACTCTTCCAGATTTCAACGGTGATCTACTGCCTGTCGCGGTAGCATACTCTACCACGGAGATCATAGCCGAAGCTACAGTATGAAACCAAAATCACCATAAAAGATATGGTTTTCCCTGTTGACATCTTGATGAGCCCCTGGATTGATCTCAGTAGTTCCTCTTTCGATACGGATACGTCGCTGTTGTAGGCGGGTAAGGATCACTATGATGGTATCTACCATAACGTGTCAGATGTTTCGACTGGAGCATATCAGGGGGATGATGTTCCTCACAGTCACTTCAGTCTCGCTTAGCTCTGGTCACTCCGGACAGTGTGCCTCCCGAATGAGGTTGATCCGCTCACGGTGATCTTGGAAGAAGCTGTGGCATGTCATCAATCGTGTTGTGAAGAAGTCAACTTCACCAAAACGACGGGATATGCAGGACGTTACCTCCGGAATGAGCTGACGGGTCATTACTGCTGCCATTGATGAAGTGAGACTATCCTTTCGGCCACTCTAGCCGTTGGATAATTGCAGTCAGTGTCTCGGCATCGGATGTAGCACCGAGTGCCTTCCGAGACACTTCCGACCACACAGGAGCCATGAGAAACCGTTCGTAAGGCACTACTGGCGATGAACTTTATGTTCAAAAAGATGTTAGAACACTAGAGTTACATAGCGCACACGAGCCAGCATAGTGGATGCCACTACCCTGCGCGTACTGAACTACTTTCGTTGATTTAAGTTTATTTCTCCAACAAACGTAATGACAAACTGCAACAAAAAACTTAAATAAAATAGAAAGTAAAGTATGTTAGACAGTTGTTCAATCCACGTTGCGTAAATTGTTTAATCAACGTGGACAATGTTTGGTGCCATACACGTACGCTTGTTTAGCTAGTCTCAAGGGTATAAATTCTGTAACGTTCCTGAAAAGAAAACACAATTCCAAACCTCTAACCATTACAGATTACTATTGAATCACTTCCCAAAATTTATTTAAATTCGTTTTTCTTATGAGAATCACAACTCAATTTCGCACACACGCACACACAGGACACGCTTTTTATGTACAGTGGCAAGTGTATTTTGTTTATATCAGACATGATGACACACCCCGTTTGATTTTTTGTCCCATACCCTCTCCCCCGTATACCCTCCCTATATTTTTGTATAGCGATTGTTCGTCTTGCAATCATCAGTTCAGTTATCTCATCCTCAGATAGCCACCAGATATAGCCCCCCCGAGGAGGGGCTGTTCTCTCCGTGTTTTTTACTAAAGCGACAATACCCTTATTAACATTAAACCTTACTAAAACAGCACCACATTATAGGATCGTTTAAGTTAGCCGAAAAGGTCCTCCCTCCTTCCGTTTATTACTCGCGCAGGGGGTTGATGCTACACAAACATCAAGAATGAAAAGTGAGCATCAGCAGCAGCTGCAGACTGTGGCTCGGTTTTGTTGTTTACGTAATTTAAATTTGACCCCAATTAGATAATATTTTACATGTAGCATCCATTAATGCCCCCATCCCTACACAATCTTATTATCTTAACCGGTATGGTGGAACTTCCCCCATCGGGATTCTAGCTTCTCGTTGTGGTAGTAGTAGTCGTTTTGTGCGCTTAGAGTTAGTGTTGCACTTATAGTAGTAGCTTATGCGTATGGTAGCGTTAAAATGCATTTCTCTCACATTAATGTTGCATTAATTCTGCACAAAATAATTGATCAAGCTTTTCCTCTTTACGCTGCCATTTTGTTTTATTTTAATGATGAAATTAATGATGCAAATGATAAAAATGTCTCCGTATCGCCGACAAGCTTGGTTAAATTATGTGAGTAAGATGGGACACAGTTTATCCGCTTATTCGACAGTATTTCACACCGTCTTTCATGTGTTTTGTCGTTGGCAAAATCTAATACGCTTATCAGATCCTATTTCATCCAGCATAACTCACGTAAAATGTGAATTATTAAACGCGTTGATTCAGACCTAACGTTATCTTAACCGTACGGCGCTGTAAATAAATTATTTATACTGAATCAGCTTACCATAAAACAAAATGTTTGATTATATACAGACAGTATGTACATGATGTATGCATGATGTGGTGCAGATATTAAAATGTTTTCCCTTCTCCATTGTTTAGTATACGTCGATGACGTGTACATGTCATTATTTTTGCGCCACATCCGAGGTGTAGCAATCAATGGCTACAGTCAGGCGAAAATTTACCATACGGCAAACCGGTTGCCTATGTCTAATCCTATATCTCGCTCACCGCGCCATATCGGGATTCTGCTCGCAAGGGTTTCCGTAAAAACGTTGCAGATTTTCACACCCACAAGAGCCACATTAAAAACAAATAATAACCCTCACAACCGTTACACATTTTCACTACTCGAGCGCTAGATTACAACGTCGGTGAACGTTGTACTTGATAAATAGGTATATAAATAGGTACTATCCACCTAAAGATTGCCAAAAACGTAGAGAATCTGCAGGTTACGTCAAATACCTTAATTGTTAATGCACAAACTTTACTCAAGTACAACCACTTCGGTAGGATCATCTGTAAAGGAACGAGAGCAAGAATAGGAGACTTGTAGAGAGAGAAAACACACTAAGCACGTGTAGCGTGTATAGAGGCATACTCAGCTATCGCTTACCTTTTTTTTTGTTGGCGTTTGGTAGCAATTTTTTGGTTGTAACCATTAATCCACCACATAACTGTTTCGACATACCGAGTGCAGCAACAGCCGGTGCTGTTTGAACGAAGGGAGTTATGGATTGCTGTTGAAGAAAATGCAAACGTGAAAAAGTGCGAAAATTAGTACTCGTTAAAGGTGTTTTAGTGGGTAACTGTGGCTTTAAGGTTTAGGGACATGCTTGCGAACATGAACTTATGCAGTATATAAAGATATGTAGATGGTTAAAGCTTTGAGTTCGTAAACAACTTCACCTATGTATCATAAGTCAGTACCAGGTAACACAGTATACACGAGGAGATATGCACAACGTTTGCACGACCGGTCATACAATTATTTCTTCCTTTTTCTTGAAACTATAATCACAAGAGTCCTTCGCCTGAAAATTCTGACATTCTAGGGACTTTTCGCTCCCGACTTGAATAGTCAATTATGTGTACCATTCATTCCACATTCAGAGGAACTCCTCCTCCCAACGCTCATTCTTGTGCCTTTTCAACCAACATCTCTATAGACAGAAAAGGGTATCTGATATCATCTCGCTATGAAATACAATTTAAGGAACCCTCACTTACAATCGCTCAGTGCGCCCAGTAGCACTCATTATTGTCTCATCGCACAATAGCTTAAAACACTTACCGTTGGATCCAGTCTGGTACGCTTTATAGCAGGTGAACCTGCTTCAACTAAGTTTGAAGCTGAATTTGTGGTATTGCCACTCCCGCCGACCTTCATCAGCTGCTGGTCAAAAATTGCAGTGGAAACATTTTTGGCCTTCGAACTATCGAACGTAGTGGTCGAGTTCGTCGTGTCCAATCCTCGTTTGCGGATAAACATACAGTTTGGTGGTGATTGCACACCAGCGGATAGTGACGTGCTAGTAGTGGTGCCACCGGTAACGCTTCCTACACGAATAACATTTCCTGCCGGTGCGTTCGGTTTCAGCACAGTTCTTGTTGTAGGGGTTGGTGTACTGTAAAACCAAAACCAAAAAGTAAAGAAGTCAAGTGCTACAAACTAGTCCA
Source organism: Anopheles maculatus (assembly GCA_002091835.1). NCBI lineage: Eukaryota > Metazoa > Arthropoda > Insecta > Diptera > Culicidae > Anopheles > Anopheles maculatus. Next base: position 15,844 of record KZ062916.1, read on the forward strand.
AATGAACACATCGCAAATCGGGGGGGAAAGAATACGTACATTGATTTGATAGTAGATGTGCTGGTTGGTGTCGTTGCTTTGCTGATTAGTGTGTGCTGAGGACCTAGGGACGATGATGATATCCGTCGCATGGTAGGCGATGGAACGGCACGACGTATCACAACATCTTTGCGAGCGCCGCCCTTATAGCTGTAGGTCATGCCGGCCATGTTTGCCGTCGGAATGACGGTCATCGTGGATGGGGTTGTGGATGACGAAGTGCTGCTTGCACTAGAACTAGAGCCAACAGTACGCAGGAATCCAGCAGTTGTAACGATGTTTGACGACGGTGATACAGGTGAACGCTGCGAAGAAAGGACGCTTGCAGACGGAATCACTGCCATTGTCGATGCGGATGATGTAATTGCTTCCGAGGCGGACACAGAAACTCGCTGCGATCCGCCGGCTGTGGTGGAGATGCTAACGGCCGTTGGAATAATCGTCATCGTTGAGGATGCGGTAGCTAAAAGGCGCGATGGCGTTGCTCCGGGCGTGCCAATGTTTGTTTGGCCTGTTTTTGTTGCGGAGGTGGCGGCTGTGGAAGCGATCGCTCTGACAGCATTCACAGCAAACGGACTTTTCACCGGTCTGGATTTAATAATGCTTGGTGACGGGCCGGCACTAGACCTCGCCACTGCATTTATTTGGTGCTGACTGTTGTTGCTGTTTGTCGTCGTCGCCAGTGTCGTAATGGTGGATGTCTTCACTACCGGTAGCTGCATGCAAGTTGCCGTCGTCGATCGGGGGCCAGTATTGCCAGTGAGCGGATTGTTAAGTTTCCCCGTCATGCTGGCCGTTGAAAGCAATGTGACGGGAGTTATTTTCCCCGTAGATCCAGACTTTTGCAGAGTGCTCATTGGACGAATAGTGGGCGCTGCAGTTGGAGCGCCGCCACTCGGTCGGTTAAAGAGTTCTTTGCTGACTGCCTGTACAATCTGCTGTGCTGGTGGTTTCTGGGTAATTTTCGGTATTGTAGCCGGTGAGGATGCGCTGGCGGCTGTTTGGTTGAGCGGAGTTTTACCCGTCTTAACCGGCGCTGTCTTCATCGGTGTCATCGTGAGCGTGATTGGACGACTTTCGGGCTTGGGTTTAGGCATCGGCGCACCAGTAACTGTCGGCTTTACTGGTGTTATTGTGGTCGTACTCGACAGTGTCCTTCCAGCCAGTGGATGCAAATCACTCATCAAACTGTTGGACTGTTTGGGCATAATGTTTAACGGGTTTATCAATTTACTGGCCTGTTGTTGTTGGCTAGCTGTACCAACCAGCTTGGCCGGTTTTTGAACTGTTCTGGTAACATTTCCGGCTATGGAACCGGAACTGGTAGCATTGCCTGCAGTAGTAGTTGAAGCTTGCGATTTGGGCGTTACAGCAACGGCCATAGCTTTCGAAAGCGTTGTGCTAGACAAAGATGTTCCCGGTGTTCGCTGAGCAGCGGCATTTCCAGTCCGTACAAATGGCACCGGCGAACCCGTTCCGGAAGTGGGTGATGGTAAAGCTAGCTTGTTGGTAGGTGAAGCTAGTGCCGTTTGCTGTATTGTCAAAGGACTTCGCGCCATTGACGTTGCCATCGACTTGCCTACGGTCGTCGTTTGTTTTTTCATGGACGAAGTCAAGCTAATCGTAGGCGATGATTGGCTCGGTTTAATGGCTGCTGTCTTCGCCAGCGATGTTTGTGTGGTTAAGCTATTGGGACGGTCCAATTGTACCCGGTTGGGATTTGCTGGAGGAACAGCAGGCTGGGAAGTTTGTTTCACTGTTGGCTTCGGAGATATTGGTTTGGGAATCAACTGCTGCGCCATATTGTTGCAGATAGTCTTGATGTTTTTCAGTACATCCTTACCGATACCGGTGTTGGTGATGGTGGTGCTGGGGTTTGTAGTGCTGCTTTGCTTCGCAGTACTGCTGTACGTTATACCAAAGTTCGTTCCAGCAGCTTGTTTGTCCGGAGCGTTTTGTGGCTTCTTTACCACTCTGCTTAGTTCCTCCTCTCCATCACTCGGGATAATGGTAGGTGCTGCTGTTGCTGGTGCGCCAGTATTAGCCGCCAAAACGGATGTCATCGATTGCAAAACGGATGTCTTCGATTGCAACACGGATGCGGATACATTTTCCATCTGTTTTTCCGGAACCGTCGATCGATTGTTGGGGGTTCGATTTGTCAACTCCAAACTCTTTTGCATACTTTGTCCGATAGCTGGTGACGTTAGTGACGTTGCCAACGAAGACTGACTGTTCGAAGCGGTTGCTGTGGTTAGTGTGGCATTGACGTTGGGGCCACCAGCATTTGTGCTGCTCATCGGTATTGGTATGGGCAGCGAAGGCATTAGGGAATGTCCGGCACTATTTCTAGTCTGACTGTCGAGCGTGGGCGATGACAGTGGTACATTGCGAGGCGAAAAAGGGCTAGAAACTCCAGCTGACACATGTGGCGACGCAGCCATATGTTCACTCATCCGGCTTAATAAAGACTTGGCAGAATCGAAACTGAAGCCACCACCACCGCCACTACCACTATTATGGCTACCTGCCGCTGTTGAAGGATTCGATTTGTGGAGTGATGTTATGTTGGAAATCGTTAGTCCCGACGGTGTTGGAGGCCGTACGGCAGGGCTGGGTGGCAGCAGAGGTGAGTTGGATTGTGCGTAACTATTTATCTGCTGCAAAGGATTGTAATGGTTCAAGGAATTGCTGCTGTTCGCGGCACTATGCTGCGCAGCCATTTCCGCCAGCGATACATTTGCGGCGGACGACCCTAACGCACCCAGAGATGCGGTCGACGGTGCACCTAACCCACTTCCACCAGCCTTACCCGTGTACAAATTAAGCATGTTCGTCATAAGGGAAACCGAATTGAAGCCTTTCGGAAGTTGATTGCCCTGTCCCGCCATTGGACCACCGGCAGCTCCGGGTGGCATCATCGATTGCCCGTTACCCATTGGCCCCGCATGACTCTGAAGCGAGGAAATCGCCCCATAGTCCATACCGGTCGCTCCCGGGATTGGGAAATTGTACAATTTGGCCAGGGCCGTCGTGTAGGCAGGATCGTTTAAGATGGAAGGAAATTGATGGCCAAACGGCATGTAAGGCGGTGCTGCTCTGCTCAGCGCACCGTTGTACGAAGAGTAATCGTTCCGATACAAATCGCTTCCCGCCCCCATGGGCAAACCCGACAGTCCCCCGTAACCCAGCCCGGCGTAGTACGAACCCAGAGACGCGCCGTACGCCGACGAACCAAACAAACCACCGGCAGCGGCCGCAGCCGCACCGAGCGAACCGAACTGTGACAGATAGGAACGATTTTCGTTATTCTGTATTTCCCGCTCGTACGCCGCCCAAGCTTCCTTCTTTTCCTCCTCGCTCAGATCCTGCTCGGGTTTGTTTTCCAGCAGCGAATCGTGCTCGTGGTACTTCAGAATCTTGTTCGGGAAGGTGCGCAACAGCGATGCCAGTACATCGTCCGCCGGTAGTATCGGCGTTTCGCGCGTCATTTCCGACAGCTTGGTCAACGTGTACAGTTCCGCCAGCTCGCCGTAACTGTAGTGCCGATCGATCTGCTGTTCGTCCACCACCCGATAGCTGAGCGCCTGTTTCGTGACCGAGCGCGAGTAAACCTTCTCCTCCATCGTACCGGCCGCTATCAACCGATACACGTAACAGTTCCGCTTCTGGCCGAGCCGGAAAATGCGAAAAATGTTCTGCTGATCGTTGGACGGGTTCCAGGAAGTGTCCAGTATGATGACACGGTTCGCACCGGTCAAATTAATACCCTGGCCCCCGGCCTTTGCCGAGATGAGGAAACATTTGGTGTGCGTGTTTTGTGGATCATTAAACGACGTTATCATCGCATGACGGTCCGATTTGGGCGTCTTCCCATCCAACCGATAATAATCGCGTCCCCGACACCACGGACCCTTAAACGCACTGTACGCGTACTCGTCCGCTTGCAGTGGATTGTTGCTCTGGTTGTGGATTTTGGCCATGAAATGTTCCACCATGTTGAGCACCGACACGAACGCGGTAAAGATTAACACCTTTTCACCTCGCTCATTGCTTTGCTTCAGAATTTCAAACAATATCCACAGCTTGTTGCTTGGGAACAGTGATTCCAGATCGGCAATTTGGAGGTACCGGCGCCACCAATCGTTCGTAACCGATAGCTGCCCGCTCGCTATGTCATTATTATCGTCCGGCGATTCATCATCTGTGTCGGGGGTTGCTGTCTTACGTGCGGCGTCTTTGCGATTTTTTTCCAGATTAGCAGCTTCCCATGCTTTCTCCAGCACTTTCGGGTGAGTCCAAATCTGTGCATAGTGGAATGAAGTTAAAAAAACAATTAATATACCCATGCAATAAACATATCACCAACAAAAGTTACCTTCCGCAGCGATGTGTAATCAGCAATGAGCTTGAACTTTTTTGTCCTTCCGGGCTCACCGGTAATATCGTTGCTCGTGTACTCGTTCATCTGCAGAAACACTTCGTACAATTTTTCCTACAAAAACACACAACACAAACAAACAGAGGAAACCAGATTAATCATTAAGGTAAGCAAATAACGTTACCGTGTGTTATCCATTCCACAAATCGAAATGGACTTTGCACTTTGTTGCACCGTGTCCCCACTTGTCTGCGCGCTTCTGACCGCATTAAACGCGGCAGAGGACTTACTTGTACCGGAGTCAGTGGAATAAATAACACATACTCGAACTTTTCCGGAAGGAACTCCTTCAACACAGCTGCCTCCTTTCGCTGAAAGGGAAAAGATAAGAAAAAAAGGTTTAAAATACACCAGGCCGACAGAAAGCGCATAAGTTTTTTGTGTGTCGTTCTTATCGTACTGGAGGACACAGGAGCAGTAAAAGAAATCAGAGCTGATCATGGAATTAAGGGGTCAGATCACCTGCCAGGGGCGGCCCGGTGGTAGATGCGACAGCGGCGCCGGTCTTCACACGGCAGGACCGGGGTTCAAGTCTCATCTGGGCCGTTCCCCCATAGTGAGGACTGACTATCCAACTATGCGGTAACAATAAGTCTAGTAAGCCAGAAATGGCAGGCATGACCTAAGAGGTCGTTAGGCCAAGAAAGAAGAAGATCACCTGCCAACCATTTACTCACAGGAGGTAGGCGCCGTGGGCTTTCGTCTCCGGGAATCAAACTAACGTTTAGCATCCTATCTATTCTAAAATATTAAACTTTAGCTGGTAAACAAGCCATCCGACGCTGTTACCAGTATACTAGAGTGATAAAACGACTTGAAAACTTTGCAATTTGGCTTCTTCTACTTCTTTTCTTTACGAATATGTGAAAAGATATTCAAAAATGCTCTCACTACTTTCACTAGTAACTTCATAATTAGTTTAATTAGTATGTTTCTACAATATTGAAGCAAAAAACTGTTGAACCTAGGAAGATTGTAATTTCTAACATGAATCAGGGTAAAAGTGTCAGACAAATTAATGAAATCTCCAACAGAAGCAAATCTACAAACTACGATATAATCAAAAACTGTCATCTATGAGGATTCATGAAAGTTTGGTAATTCACGAATCTTTGGGATTCACGAATCTTTGAGGATTCATGAATCTTTGAGGATTCATGAATCTATGAGGATTCAAGAATCTTTGTGGATTCATGAATCTTTATAATAGAGATTCAGAGTCATTCATTCAGTTCAAAGATTCATTCAGATTCATGAATCGGAATCAGATTTACCCAACACTACTCTTGATTATAAATCGTCCAAGAAAAATAATTCAATAGCAATAATATATCTTTAAGCAACATCAACATACCTGCACAAACTTTGAAAGCTTATTATGCAAAACATAGGAACGTTGCTTCATGATTTTAATCGCCTGATGATCCGAATCCTTACACTGCCCATTCTTGATCGGGTTCGCGTAAAGGTTGCTAAACTCCTTATCACTTCCCAAGAACGACGGTTTGATAAAGTTCACCATACAATAGTCTGAAAACCGCGGGGGAGAAAAAGAGAAACATTAAGCTATATGATTTTAGAACCAGCACGGTCCCCCCGCTTCATTGCCGGTTTTACGTACACTCCTTCAAATTGTTCTGTATAGGTGTGCCGGTAAGCATAATCCTTCGCTTGGTGGCAATTTTCGACACAGCCTCACTGATCGCCGACCGTTTATTTTTAATCTGATGGCCCTCGTCACAAATAACCAGATCCGCACCCGGATTCAGCAGATATTCCTTGATCAGCTCCAGCTTGGTACTGCGCATCCGTTCCCTGCTTACCTTCGGCCGATTGTTCGTCTGCTTTTTTATCTTCCTGCCCGTCCGCCACACTTTCCGGCGCGATTTCACCGTTCGTAAGTGATTGCAAGTTACCATTTTCTTTCGGTTTCTTTTCCTTGCGCTTCGTTATTTTCGAACCGTGCCGCTGTAAAAACTTATCCACCAACGAGCGAACACTCGCGGACGATTGATCGGAATCATCCATAGCCGATCCGTTGCGTCTCCTTTCCGTCCCGGTCAGATCATCATCCAAGCTGTCTTCTGCCGTCGTTTCTTCACTGCTACTGTTGCTGCTGCTGCTGCTGCTGCTGTTGCTGCTGCTGGACTGATTCAGTAGTTGATGTTTAATATTTTCATTGCACTTTTGTAAAAATTGCTCTTCCGTTTCCATCACATCATCCCGTTCGCTCTCGCACGCTTCCGGAACCGAGTGTTCGGGTTCGAGCGGTATCATTGTGTCGCTGGTACCATCGGTTGCACTACCGTTTAGGAAATGTTCCATACTGATTTGATCCTTTTTCTTCTTGGATTGCAGTTCTTTAGCGTCTTTTACTTTGCTGGATGTTGGCGGCGCTGTTGCTGTTGCTGTCGTTGTATCGCCCATCGTACCAGTGGAAGCATTTCTAGTGCTAACAAGATTGCTTATGTTGCACAACCGCTCAATCTGCATATCTTCGTAGTAGTCCTCCCGTTCCGATTCGGTCATGTCTTTCACAGACTTTGGAGCGTTTTCCGGTTCCTTTTTGCTCCGTGGAGGTTGCTGTACCTCGAGCAAACAAGAAGATTTCTCCGACTCCTCTTCCTCCTTTTCCTTTTCTTCGCCGTCTCCCTTTTCCTCTTCTGCCTTTGCAAAGTAATCTTGCAAACCCATCACCACATCCGGACAATCGGTAATGATGTTATCTATATCGCTCATTACACCGTCGAGCTCGAGATTCTCATCACCATGCTTTTCTTCTTGCGAGCTGTCGGAGTAGATTTGCTCACGGCGCGGTTTACTACTACCGGTGGCAGCAGCACCATCACCAGCACGCTTTTCTTCAACCACTTTCTGCTGCTTTTCTTTGGCCCTTTTTCGCATCCGTTTGTTGCGTTTTACAAACTCTTGCATCATTTTATCACCACCGTCACCGTCAGGATCGGAATCCAAACTTTTAGACATGGGCGAACCGGAATCGCTGTCGTATAGATCGCTACTGCTGCTACCGCTGCTGGTGCTGCTGTTGCGCAACGAACCGAGCAGCTTTTGTTTGGACCGTTCATTCAGCGTTCGTTGCATGCTCGTGGAGTGTTTGGATTCTTCCGTTTGTACACCGATTTCCACCTTGCGTTTATTAACGTTCGTAGCTGCAGAGCCACCCTGCCGGACCATCGGGATCCGTTCACATTGTCGAGTGATCTGAAAATGAGTATAAATGTTAATGTATAGAACAAATTTTTAAGGCTCTACAGACTATTTTTGAAGCGTTTTTTTGTTTTGTTTTGTTTTTCATTAAACTACTTCCTACCTTTTGCATCAATTGTACCAATTGTGACGCTTTTAGCTCCGCATCCACACTTTGTACGGTTTCCTGTTTCTCGAACCACCGATCGCAATGTTGGGAGAAATTGTTCCCTAACGATAGTAATTTGTCCAGGTCGATTACCGGCCTATCCGGCTCGGTAGCACCATCACCTTTTGCGCCACAACATTCCGTGTCCGAGCCGAAATCTTCCTGCATAGGTTCGTTTGATGATCCCGACGAAGGAAGTGCTCCGCCATCATCTTCCAAACGCTCGGAACAGTTGGTAGACAGCAGCACGGACAGCCGGTCCGGGCTGTCACCGTTGTTCTCCTTCATTGGCGTCCGGCAAGGCCCTTGTTCCGCCGGCACTGGAGAACCACGATTGTTATGTATTGTGCTAACCACCTCATTAATCTTTGCAAACGTTCGTTTACCAGCCGTTGTGGTAACATCACGTTCGCATGCTAGTTTCTTGGAAAGTCTTACTAATTTCCTGAAGCTATCGCTCTCCTCTTCCTCGTCGCTCGGTTGCGGAGTAATGACGTTTAACGATGTGTACGAGTGATCTGTATCGAGCAGTGCTCTATTCACACTCTCCGTCAGCTCGTTGGGCACATTCTGGGTGCTAGTCAACGATCGCATTATACTATGAATCGAATCCGGACCTTCTGAACCAGCGGTCGATTCCTGCCCAATGTAGTCAGCATCGATGATTGTCTCTTGAATTTGCGGTTCTTCCAGTTCAATTTTAGTCTCAAAATACTCGTACAGTATTTGGCTTTCCTGCTCCTCCTCGTCAGCAATATGCTCTGGCGGTGCATTGTCCTTATTGAACAAATCTTGCAGCTCCAAATTTTCCACGTAGGTAACGTTGAACCGTTCACTGGTACGCTCCACCGGTTCACTTACGGTCGGCTCAAACGCCACCGTCGGTGTGCGTATGCTTCTGCTTGTGCTCTCGTCCAAGTACTCGTGGTCGGACAGAAAGCGATGGTTCGAAGGTAGAGCATTCATGGCATACGTCGATTTTTCAACGCGAATGGACTCGAAATCATCGGCTGGTAGCAAGGTTTTTGGTGGCGAAAATTCGCCTGAATCTAGTAGGATACGGTCATCGTCGTCGTCATCGGAGCGCAACTCTACAGACACGTAGTTTTCATCGCTATCCGCAAAATCACCTACTTCCAATATTTCGACGTCGTTGAACAGGTCCGGTTCCTCTGCTGTAGAAGACCTGAAAGCAAAAAAAAAAGGTAACGTCATATCTGCTTATTCCAAGCCTGCATATGCTTATTCAATGGATGAAAGGCTTGGTGTAGATGAATTCCATGTACAACTGTTTCTAAAGTAAGCCTCTATACGAATACTCTCTATCATTCCCAAGGTCTACTTTGTAGTTTTTTGCCTTTCTCAATTTCTTTTATCCGTTCTCCTGTTTGTCGGGACCCAAACGAATTTGTTCTTGCTTCATATACTCATTAACACACGAAAAAACAGCCAAAAATACATAACTTAGAAATGGAAAGATGTATCGTCCGCTTTTGGAAGCGGGACTGTAAAACAAAAAGAAAGAGAACGCACACACGCGCACCCTCGGTTTATTCGTGTGCGCGCAAGCGAGATGCAATACAAAACAAAAACAAAGAACCAACGCTCTACCGTTCCACGAACGCGCTCCACGACAGGCTGCACAGAGATAATCACAATTTTCCGCCCATACAAACTATTTTGCACCTGAAAAATGTACGTCCACGTACATCGCAAGCCCACACCACTTACATGATGGGCTCTGTTGCTGATGGTTGCAAAGCTAGGAGACGGTCAAATCACTTCCACACGCATTACAAGCACAGCCTACTTTGCTTTAATGTTTTTCGGTGTTGCTAAAAAATGGGCCCGGCGGGTTTTGCAGATCGCTCATCATTTCTTCACGTAAATGGCCGTGCACACACACAGTGAATTGCGGGTTTGTTGCACTTTTCCTGCAAAACTGTGCCTCCTGGCTTCCTGTTCTAGATTATGCACGGTTTGCACGGTTTACCGAAACTTCGGATGGCCAAATAAGCATAAAATCACAACTGCAGTTTCACTGTAACTTCGGCCTGCTATTTTCAGGAAGCCAGTGTGGGTAGCAAACGAATAAAGTGCACTGTGGTCGTTGCCATTGGTCACGAGTCGAGGCACACAGTTGTCAATTGGAACAGTTTATTATGCCGTCCTGGGGATGGTCAGAGTAGCAAACAGAATAAAAGAATAATTTTCGATATCGCTGGTCGCCGGTTGAAAACAGGAAGAGGATCAAATATTTTTTTAATATAGTGATACAAAACTAAATGTAATAGAACGATTAAAATTCCTAGAAACAGGTTTTGATGGCAATGACAATTTATTGGAGAAAAACACAAGAAAATAATCGTTCCTGGCAACACGGCTAATTGTTATTGTTTACCTTTCGAGAAATAAATGTAATTTTGTTCATTTCTTGCTATGTTCAAAAGTTCTGTACAATTTCTTAAGCAAATCGGAGCATTTCTTCGAATGTAAAACAGGAAATAGTTCACGAATCCACGGGAAAAAACGATGTCGTTCTTGAAAAACAGCAGGAGAAAATTTAATTGCAACATTTGTGCCAAATCATTACCTTCCCGAAAGCTGGCAGATATAACGGACGCATTCTCTGCCGATTCTACCATCGCTGAAACACTTGCACAGTTCGCTGGTGTAGAGGTAAAGTTTAACCGCACAATTCTTCGTAGAGAACTTCACTGATTTATTTCGTTCGGCCATCCTTTCAGCTCGCTTCGCATCCAGGTCTTAATGAAGGTTTGATTTGTATTGATTAACGCTGATTGATAATATGCATGTAATCTGCAAAAGATATTGCGTTTCATTTTTCGCACTTTTTATTCGACATTGTTGGTCGCTTGGAAAACATCAGCAGTTAAAACGAACGGACACAATACAATGTTAAATTCCTTGAATTACCATCATCATGCGTGGGTTTGCCAACGGAAGAACTCAATCAGATATCAATAAACTCATCATTCTGTCAAATTTTAAAATCCGCGTATCTCCGAATCCGCGTAAGTTGAGAACCGCGTATGTCGGGGGTAAAGACTGTAAAAGAATAATTTTCGATATCGCTGGTCGCCGGTTGAAAACAGGAAGAGGATCAAATATTTTTTTAATATAGTGATACAAAACTAAATGTAATAGAACGATTAAAATTCCTAGAAACAGGTTTTGATGGCAATGACAATTTATTGGAGAAAAACACAAGAAAATAATCGTTCCTGGCAACACGGCTAATTGTTATTGTTTACCTTTCGAGAAATAAATGTAATTTTGTTCATTTCTTGCTATGTTCAAAAGTTCTGTACAATTTCTTAAGCAAATCGGAGCATTTCTTCGAATGTAAAACAGGAAATAGTTCACGAATCCACGGGAAAAAACGATGTCGTTCTTGAAAAACAGCAGGAGAAAATTTAATTGCAACATTTGTGCTAAATCATTACCTTCCCGAAAGCTAGCAGATATAACGGACGCATTCTCTGTCGATTCTACCATCGCTGAAACACTTGCACAGTTCGCTGGCGTAGAGGTAAAGTTTAACCGCACAATTCTTCGTAGAGAATTTCACTGATTTATTTCGTTCGGCCATCCTTTCAGCTCGCTTCGCATCCAGGTCTTAATGAAGGTTTGATTTGTATTGAAGACTGTTACAGCCGGCTTCGAGCGGGAATCGAATTTCAGCATTTGTTAAGAGGTGTGTTGCAACAATTCGTAACAGACGGTGATAAACAGTTCGGACAAGAGGAAACCGAATTGGAGATGGTCGTCCATGTTAACCATCAGTCAGACCAAGCTTCTACCGAATTGGATGACAAAACGGCCAAGGAAAAGCTAAATCTGTTTGGAAGGCTCTTCATTACACCTCAGGCTGATTACATAAATACGCACATGAGCTTTAACAATCTCGAATACGTAGAGCTAACCGGTCCAATGTGTTGCGGTTGTGATTTTATAGCTAAAACAGTGGAAGGTCTGATGGGCCACGCTATCACGTGTCACAAAAAACGCAAAACGGAAGTAGCTGATGGAACTTACCTGTGCGATGTTTGTAACGCCTTGTTTGAAGATGACTTTCAGTTACGAATGCACCGACAGTGGTTCCTGAATACGGAAGTTTTCCTTTGCAAGCGTTGTTCGTACGGATTCACGTCCAAGGAAAGGCTTATGCAGCACATGAGTATCTGCATCGAACTGGCGGCAAACGAATGTGTCGTCTTCGACGATAGCCATAGTGAGGTTGCGATAGCAACGGATGTTACCATGGAAACGAACGTGAGAGAGCACGTTGACAAAGACGGTGACTTGATCGATACGGATAGCGAGTGTAATACGGCGGCATCGGAATTTCCTCAATCTGTAAAACCAATCCGCGGCTCCTTACCGGCCAACGAGTATGGATGTTGCTTTGTACGATGTAATGCAACATTTGAGCGGGAAACCGACCTGCACCATCACGTACAGGAACAGCACGCTGTCCGACAAAAGATCCACCGAAGCGAACGCAAATCCGATCGGTACGTGTGCGATACGTGCCATTTGGGGTTTAAAAATGGGAAAACGCTAGAGCATCACCATAACGGGTGGCGGCTAAAAAAGAACAACGTTTGCAGCCATTGCGGTAAAGGGTTCGTTACTCCTGGCATTTTAAAAGAGCATATACGACTGCTGCACGTAGCCGCTTCGCCACAGTTTCACTGTGAACAATGCGGTAAGCGCTTCAGGAAGAAATCACTCCTCAAGCTACATCTGGTAACGCACCAGCAAGACCGTCGGTATGGTTGTGAGCAGTGTGAAGCACGGTTCCACTTCGGATATCAGCTGAAGAAGCATCGGCAGGCGGTACACACGACGGAAATGCCGTACGAATGTAAACAGTGCAACCGGAAGATGGCAAACAAGTACCGGTACGATCTGCACATGCGGATGCATACGGGTGAAAAGCCGAACGCTTGCCGTCACGGGTGTGGCCGGATGTTTGCACACACAACCGATCGGCGAAGGCACGAAATGGTGGCGCACACAGGTGAGAAACCGCATCGTTGCGGTGGCTGTACTATGGCGTACGTGAGACGACGGGAATTGCGGCAACACTATCGAAACTTTCCGTCACATGAGGCTGCTGTGGTGGTGGTTTGCTAGCTAAGTGCAAGGCTGTTAACTGCAAACAAAAATATAAATTATAATTATATCCTAGACCTGGGAATATACTATTTTTTTATTTTTGGGAGACATTCTATCCATTTAGATGTAAGCGCTATCTTCTCCTTTTTATTGGCTCGCTCAAGGTAGAAAGCTTGTCGTGCAGACATGACCAGATTGTCAATCCGTTCGAATCCACTCGGCCCGGTCAACCCTATGACATTCTCATCACTTTAGACCTTCTAGCAGGATAACTACACCGCCAAACAGCTCTACTTGTGCTTGTGGTTCATTCTCTTGCTCTATACGCATCACCACACCACAGAGAGTCCATAGCAACCAGCACTCGTGAAGAACTCCTTTATGCTTGAGAATAGTCCAGCACTTGTGCCCGCAGAGCTATGTGTAGTTGACATTTTCTGGAGTCGCAGATTGCAGGAATTTGTGTGATCCTTAGTACATTTTGACGTGATTTACATTATGGCTGCTTTAGTGATTAGTTCCTTTGCTGTCTAATCCATATCTCTTATCCTGTAGGTTCGTGCGATTGAATGCCATATGCTCGAGATCTTTCTTTTTTATATCCTTAAGCAAATTGCTATTCGAAATGAAATCTTTTCTCGATGTTCGCCAACCTAGGAGGACATGGTTGGCACAGCATTTTACCTTATCACTCCACAAATTTGACAAACATTCTTACAAAGTAATTGATGCACCAAAGAATAGTGAATAGCACATTTTGTTTCGAGTTTATTACGTTCTACCCCCACTACCTTCAGCGGATCCACAAAGCAATTCGTAATTTATTCTGATTCTTCTCCGCGTTCCTATTTTCCTGAAGCCTACGATAGCAAAACAAAATATAGAGCTTGTGTGTGTGTGTGTGTGTATAGGGTGTGTGTTATTCGCTCATTAATGATACCCTTACCAAGAGGTCTTCCTTTACCAAAAATACAATCGATAGAAGAAAAAACAAAAAGGATTCGAATGATTTGCTCGGTTTGTTTGTTTTTTTTCGTCGTAGAGGTGTGTTAATCACTTATACAGCGGCGATTTCTGTTGCTATAGGCGACAAACAACCAGCAGAAGCTCACATGTTGCGGAACTGCTTGTGCAAATCGTTCAGCATGATCACGTCCGGATTTTCCTGCTCGAAGCGTGTCGGTTCGTGCTCGCGTTCGTCGTCACCCCATTCGCCAAACTTTTGCTTCATCACATCCGGCTGGCGGCTCTGTTCCTCCTGCGCTTTCTGTGTGAAAGGATGCATTTTTTTTTTGTTTTGGCCATGGGAAGGATTTGTTTGTGTGAATATCAGTGATGGGTGGGTTAATATTATTCAGTCGAAGGAGTAGGATAAGGTTTGAGTGTGTGTGTGTATGTTTTTGCCCTCCTAATGAATGTTTTCTTTATAAAAAATAAATGGTCCTTTCAGGTGCTGTTTGGCTGTGTTTTCTATCTTCCATTCTGTTCAGTCCAATTTTTGCTCTGTGTTGATGTACGCCGTGAACAGGCACTTGGTAAAATGGTAGCAAATAATTATATTTACTGCATTACAAACAAAAAAAGGGATGGAAAAAGGAAGGACAAATAATAAAAAGGAAACTTTTACTAAATTTAGCAAACAACGTGAAGCAATTTCTTGCGTTTCTATGTGTGCGCACTGTACAATTTTTAACTGGGATTGACTGGATTGGATCGAATCAAAGTAGTCACGGAGAAACGGCGCTTACCTTCGAGTCACTCTGCGCAAACTTTGTAAACATGTTGGCAAACACTTTCTTTTGCTGGTCGTTGTACGCTTTGATCTTGTGCTTGCAAATCGTCACCTGATTAAGGGCGGCTTTGTTTTCCGGTTCAATTTCCAACACCTGCAAGAGAGAGAAAGCAACTTTGTTTTCACCCAAAACACGATACACGTTGTGTGGCTGTGTGTGTGTGTGCAGTTGTGTACTTACAGCAGAAAAGTCCTGCAGGGCTTTATCTATGTCTTCCAGCGCCAGATTGGACATGCCCCGCCTGTACAGCGCTTTCACGTTTTTGCTGTCCACGTTCAACGCTCCAGCGCACTATCAATGGGCAAAAAC
>KZ062916.1:31855-78457 GCA_002091835.1 Anopheles maculatus
TTCACTGATTTATTTCGTTCGGCCATCCTTTCAGCTCGCTTCGCATCCAGGTCTTAATGAAGGTTTGATTTGTATTGAAGATTGTTACAGCCGGCTTCGAGCGGGAATCGAATTTCAGCATTTGTTAAGAGGTGTGTTGCAACAATTCGTAACAGACGGTGATAAACAGTTCGGACAAGAGGAAACCGAATTGGAGATGGTCGTCCATGTTAACCATCAGTCAGACCAAGCTTCTGCCGAATTGGATGACAAAACGGCCAAGGAAAAGCTAAATCTGTTTGGAAGGCTCTTCATTACACCTCAGGCTGATTACATAAATACGCACATGAGCTTTAACAATCTCGAATACGTAGAGCTAACCGGTCCAATGTGTTGCGGTTGTGATTTTATAGCTAAAACAGTGGAAGGTCTGATGGGCCACGCTATCACGTGTCACAAAAATCGCAAAACGGAAGTAGCTGATGGAACTTACCTGTGCGATGTTTGTAACGCCTTGTTTGAAGATGACTTTCAGTTACGAATGCACCGACAGTGGTTCCTGAATACGGAAGTTTTCCTTTGCAAGCGTTGTTTGTACGGATTCACGTCCAAGGAAAGGCTTATGCAGCACATGAGTATCTGCATCGAACTGGCGGCAAACGAATGTGTCGTCTTCGACGATAGCCATAGTGAGGTTGCGATAGCAACGGATGTTACCATGGAAACGAACGTGAGAGAGCACGTTGACAAAGACGGTGACTTGATCGATACGGATAGTGAGTGTAATACGGCGGCATCGGAATTTCCTCAATCTGTAAAACCAATCCGCGGCTCCTTACCGGCCAACGAGTATGGATGTTGCTTTGTACGATGTAATGCAACATTTGAGCGGGAAACCGACCTGCACCATCACGTACAGGAACAGCACGCTGTCCGACAAAAGATCCACCGAAGCGAACGCAAATCCGATCGGTACGTGTGCGATACGTGCCATTTGGGGTTTAAAAATGGAAAAACGCTAGAGCATCACCATAACGGGTGGCGGCTAAAAAAGAACAACGTTTGCAGCCATTGCGGTAAAGGGTTCGTTACTCCCGGCACTTTAAAAGAGCATATACGACTGCTGCATGTAGCCGCTTCGCCACAGTTTCACTGTGAACAATGCGGTAAGCGCTTCAGGAAGAAATCACTACTCAAGCTACATCTGGTAACGCACCAGCAAGACCGTCGGTATGGTTGTGAGCAGTGTGAAGCACGGTTCCACTTCGGATATCAGCTGAAGAAGCATCGGCAGGCGGTACACACGACGGAAATGCCGTACGAATGTAAACAGTGCAACCGGAAGATGGCAAACAAGTACCGGTACGATCTGCACATGCGGATGCATACGGGTGAAAAGCCGAACGCTTGCCGTCACGGGTGTGGCCGGATGTTTGCACACACAACCGATCGGCGAAGGCACGAAATGGTGGCGCACACAGGTGAGAAACCGCATCGTTGCGGTGGCTGTACTATGGCGTACGTGAGACGACGGGAATTGCGGCAACACTATCGAAACTTTCCGTCACATGAGGCTGCTGTGGTGGTGGTTTGCTAGCTAAGTGCAAGGCTGTTAACTGCAAACAAAAATATAAATTATAATTATATCCTAGACCTGGGAATATACTATTTTTTTATTTTTGGGAGACATTCTATCCATTTATATGTAAACGCTATCTTCTCCTTTTGGCTCGCTCAAGGTAGAAAGCTTGTCGTGCAGACATGACCAGATTGTCAATCCGTTCGAATCCACTCGGCCCGGTCAACCCAACGACATTCTCATCACTTTAGACCTTCTAGCAGGATAACAATACCGCCAAACAGCTCTACTTGTGCTTGTGGTTCATTCTCTTGCTCTATACGCATCACCACACCACAGAGAGTCCATAGCAACCAGCACTCGTGAAGAACTCCTTTATGCTTGAGAATAGTCCAGCACTTGTGCCCGCAGAGCTATGTGTAGTTGACATTTTCTGGAGTCGCAGATTGCAGGAATTTGTGTGATCCTTAGTACATTTTGACGTGATTTACATTATGGCTGCTTTAGTGATTAGTTCCTTTGCTGTCTAATCCATATCTCTTATCCTGTAGGTTCGTGCGATTGAATGCCATATGCTCGAGATCTTTCTTTTTTATATCCTTAAGCAAATTGCTATTCGAAATGAAATCTTTTCTCGATGTTCGCCAACCTAGGAGGACATGTTGGCACAGCATTTTACTTTATCACTCCACAAATTCGACAAACATTCTTACAAAGTAATTGATGCACCAAAGAATAGTGAATAGCACATTTTGTTTCGAGTTTATTACGTTCTACCCCCACTACCTTCAGCGGATCCACAAAGCAATTCGTAATTTATTCTGATTCTTCTCCGCGTTCCTATTTTCCTGAAGCCTACGATAGCAAAACAAAATATAGAGCTTGTGTGTGTGTGTGTGTGTATAGGGTGTGTGTTATTCGCTCATTAATGATACCCTTACCAAGAGGTCTTCCTTTACCAAAAATACAATCGATAGAAGAAAAAACAAAAAGGATTCGAATGATTTGCTCGGTTTGTTTGTTTTTTTTCGTCGTAGAGGTGTGTTAATCACTTATACAGCGGCGATTTCTGTTGCTATAGGCGACAAACAACCAGCAGAAGCTCACATGTTGCGGAACTGCTTGTGCAAATCGTTCAGCATGATCACGTCCGGATTTTCCTGCTCGAAGCGTGTCGGTTCGTGCTCGCGTTCGTCGTCACCCCATTCGCCAAACTTTTGCTTCATCACATCCGGCTGGCGGCTCTGTTCCTCCTGCGCTTTCTGTGTGAAAGGATGCATTTTTTTTTTGTTTTGGCCATGGGAAGGATTTGTTTGTGTGAATATCAGTGGTGGTGGGTTAATATTATTCAGTCGAAGGAGTAGGATAAGGTTTGAGTGTGTGTGTGTGTGTGTGTGTGTGTGTGTGTATGTTTTTGCCCTCCTAATGAATGTTTTCTTTATAAAAAATAAATGGTCCTTTCAGGTGCTGTTTGGCTGTATTTCTATCTTCCATTCTGTTCAGTCCAATTTTTGCTCTGTGTTGATGTACGCCGTGAACAGGCACTTGGTAAAATGGTAGCAAATAATTATATTTACTGCATTACAAACAAAAAAAGGGATGGAAAAAGGAAGGACAAATAATAAAAAGGAAACTTTTACTAAATTTAGCAAACAACGTGAAGCAATTTCTTGCGTTTCTATGTGTGCGCACTGTACAATTTTTAACTGGGATTGACTGGATTGGATCGAATCAAAGTAGTCACGGAGAAACGGCGCTTACCTTCGAGTCACTCTGCGCAAACTTTGTAAACATGTTGGCAAACACTTTCTTTTGCTGGTCGTTGTACGCTTTGATCTTGTGCTTGCAAATCGTCACCTGATTAAGGGCGGCTTTGTTTTCCGGTTCAATTTCCAACACCTGCAAGAGAAAGCAACTTTGTTTTCACCCAAAACACGATACACGTTGTGTGGCTGTGTGTGTGTGTGCAGTTGTGTACTTACAGCAGAAAAGTCCTGCAGGGCTTTATCTATGTCTTCCAGCGCCAGATTGGACATGCCCCGCCTGTACAGCGCTTTCACGTTTTTGCTGTCCACGTTCAACGCTCCAGCGCACTATCAATAGGCAAAAACCGCAAAACGGAGGCAACGTTAAGTGGGTTTAAAAATAAATTATGGCCTGATAAAACTTACCGCAAGCTTTGCCTCGTCGTGCGAATTCATCTTTTGGTGGCACAGAATTTTGTTGAGGTATATGGCCAACTTCATCGCATCCGCTTCGCTCGACTGCTCGGTCAAGTAGGACAGCGCACTGTTGTACAGCTTCAGCGCCAGCTCGTGCTTGTCCTCCTTCAGGTACTTGGTGGCCTTTTCGCGCAACAGCTTCGCCTGGGCCGTCATCTCTTCCTGCGTCATCATCGACCGATTCGCGAGCACTTCGAAATCGTTCAGCGTGACCGTATACTCGACCGTTGCATTCGCCGGAACACCGAGCTCGGTGTTACCTTCCGCACCGAAGGCATACGCCGGCTTCAGCACCAGCCGGCTCATTTCCGTTTTGCTGAAACTTTCCAGTGCCACCTACACACACACTCAAACCTTATCCTACTCCTTCGACTGAATAATATTAACCCACCCATCACTGATATTCACACAAACAAATCCTTCCCATGGCCAAAACAAACAAAAAAAATGCATCCTTTCACACAGAAAGCGCAGGAGGAACAGAGTCGCCAGCCGGATGTGATGAAGCAAAAGTTTGGCGAATGGGGTGACGACGAACGTGAGCACGAACCGACACGCTTCGAGCAGGAAAATCCGGACGTGATCATGCTGAACGATTTGCACAAGCAGTTCCGCAACATGTGAGCTTCTGCTGGTTATTTGTCGCCTATAGCAACAGAAATCGCCGCTGTATAAGTGATTAACACACCTCTACGACGAAAAAAAACAAACAAACCGAGCAAATCATTCGAATCCTTTTTGTTTTTTCTTCTATCGATTGTATTTTTGGTAAAGGAAGCGATGGCGTCTCTTCGCCGGTACCTTCCTGTAGGATGCGCTTCTGCACGCCTCCATCGCCGGATAGATCGATGTATTCCTCCATTCTTTTGGAAGCGTTTTTATTTTAGCCTTTTACTGTAAAAAATGGATATAATAAAATGGTCTGTGTCTGCAGCGGTGCTTCTTCGCCAGTTGTTTCCGCTCGCGCTCGCTTTTATGTGCTTGACAAGTCCAAAAAACACAGCAGGCAATGTTCTTTTTCTTTCGCAGCCAGTGCTTCTCAACGTGCCGCAATTAGGGGTGATACGAATGCATTGAATTCCTTTTTCTTAACATAAACTAGTGGTGGGCAAGTCGATTCATTGGAATGAGCTGAGTGAATTAGTTACATTTATCTCGACGATCATCAAGTTTACGTCACAAAAATCGCCTCCTTTGTTCATGCGCTTGAGGACCTGCACATTTTTTGTTAGCGGCGTATAATGTTTTTAGCATCAAACTTTTGAACGAGAGCATTCAATTTCATTTAATGCTGGTGACACATTTGTCAGGATAGCATGACGATGAACTGAGTGAGTCAGTTCGTGCTCCTTTTTACCCACTTAACAAATAAACGGTGGTGCTGTTGTAATTTGAGAAATAAACAAAATTAAATTTAGTAAATTTTAGTGCAAAAGAAAAATAAATTACAAAAAGTTAAATAAAGAACTATATGCTTAGTTTGAGGTTAAGAAGCGCTGACATTCGAACAGCAAGTTGACAGCAGCATGGAATGAGTCGAACATGCTCGAATTTTCCGGATTTTTTTTTATTCTTTCGGATGCACTTTCTCACGGTCATTTCCTATGTGCGAAATATTTTTAAATATTTCAATGTGCAACAACCGAAAAAAAGCGTCAAAAAATATAACAATAAACAAAGCCTTCGAGAGCGCGTTAGAAGATTCAGCATCAATTTTATTCCATCACACGGCCGTCTCACGGGTTATTCGGGGAACCGGTCCGTTACCGATCCACCCGTTAGTGACTCACATGCGCGCACAGGAAAGAGTATAAACGGGATTTTTCTGCAGTAAATCACCCACCAACCAGCGCTGGGGGTGGTAGAGGGCTCATAGAAAATTGTCTCAACTTTCCGAAGCATTCCCACCGATCGACTGGGGGCGACTCCAATAAATGATAAAAACGAAACAATACCACTCGATCCATCCGTCCTTCGACACATCACCATAGCAACCATACACACACACACACACTGATAAATTAGTCAACGGACATTTTCTCGCCCATGGTAGCCGTCCCTTCTTGCTGCTGCTGTTGATCGCCACCCGCCTCTTTGTCTACCATTTCTACCGGAAGCTCCAACACCTTTGGTCCGTACAGCAGCACATAGGCACAGTGCCAGTCGCCACCGCCGGACAGCTTCAGGATCGATTCCTGGTCCACCGGGGACACGTGATCATCGTTAAACATGATCCACTGATCGTCTTTATGCCGCACCCAACCCACGTAATGGCCGGACGAGCTCGACCGTCCCTGATGCGTGAGCACAGCCTGCAGTGTATAGAATCCGCTGTTGTTACTACCGAGATCTAGAACGATAAAAGCGGGCCGGTTAATTCAAGCGCACCACCCCCCCAAGCACCACAGTTGTTTCCTGTCTTACCATCTTCGAAGCAGTACGGCTGGGGAATTGTTTTGGGCTTTTCCTTTTCTAGCTCGGCCTTAGATTTGTTTTTACCCTTTAGAGTGCGTTCGACTTCGGCGTTTGATACCTCATTAAATTTGGCACGCACCGGGGCCAGCTTTTCCTGCAGCTCCGGAGTGCACAGCTCGTACGCATCGAACTCGATCGAGAACTTAATATCCTTCAGCACCTTCGCGTTGATGCCCTCCTTGCCCTTGTACTGAAATCGTACGAACTGCACCGTCAGATAGGCCGGCAAACGGCTGATCAGCGACTGAAAAATAGATCGAATACAAGAATTATGTAACCTTCCATCAGGATAAGAGTAATGTAGATTTTTCTAACAAGAAGCGCTTGAAGAGCTGGAACACGAATAAATCAACACCTCATCAATGCTAAATATTTTCTACTTCTGCAGTATTCTTAGAATAGGTCCTTGGATTCGCAATTTCATCAAAATTCGCCAAACACTGCAGTCCACCACTAAGAAACGTTGCATCTTTATCAGGGATTCCTTCTTTACTTGCTACTCTGCTTGATGAACGCAACATCTTCCGATAGAAAGAAAGAAGAACTCATTTTATCAGTCTTCAGGAACTAAATACACGGAGTAGACACGTTAGACGGAAATTTAACTGATGCAATACTAGGGTTTGTTGGAGAACCATAAACCACCATTATCATCTTGCCGAGTTGTTGTCATCGAATGACATATGTTCTGTCTTCTGGAGCCAATATGAAGATCGGCAAGGATCAAGTTAGTAGGTCATTTTCAAAGGACAAACGCTAACAACAATCGAAGATGATCAGATACAAAGGTCCTGGAGGAGAAAGAAGAATGGTGTGCCAGAGGATCCTGGAGTCAAGAAGAGATAGAGGATCCTGGAGCCAAGATGAAGATCGCAAGGATCAAACTAAAAGATCATTTTCAAAGGACAAACGCTAACAACAACCGAAGATGATCAGATACAAAGGTCCTGGGGGATAAAGAAGAATAGTGTGCTAGAGGATCCTGGAGCCAAGAAGAGATAGAGGATCCTGGAGCCAAGATGAAGATCGCTAAACTAAAAGGTCATTTTCAAAGGACAAATGCTAACAACAACCGAAGTTATAAAGGTCCAAAAAAGAAGAATGGTATGCGAAGTTATCTTATCCAGAAAGTTGTCTACAATACAGAGGATACCAGGTAGATAGATGCGAAATAGAGTCACCAAAGGATCCAGCTAAGAACAGCTAACATTGCATGGGTATGTTGGTGGTGTTCCCACGGAATATCCTTACAGTTTCGGACACCGAACAGCCTTCCCCCCTAGAAAGATAACCGAAACCGTACGCGCTTGTTTTCTTGAAAATTTTATTTCTGAAAAGTACCCGACTTTCCTTTATGAGACCCCCTCCCCTATCTCTCTCTCTCTTCTTGTGCCTCGGGAGGGTCTCCGTATAATTCAAAACACTCTCTCTCTCTCTTATCCTCAATTAGTATCGGCACAGGTTCTATTTTGCGGAACAATTTTCTGCCTGATTGATACACTGTTCGTGTATGGGTGTGTGTATTTGTGTGTATTCTATATCTGTACTTAAGGTCCTTGCTCCCTCTCCTCTCCTCTGCGACTACCGTACCATTAATATTATTAACACATTTGTAATTAAACGTATAGTATATAGAGGGTGCAGAGCGACCTCGGGCTTTCTTGCTGTTGCTCGCTGTTTTGAGAATGAAGTTCAATGTGTACAAAAATAATACAAAGAATTAGTATAGTGAATAGAAATTACATGGAAAAATTCGAAAATAATAAAAAGAAGAAGCTCCTAATGGATCTTATTCGATGAAGGATAAATGAGTTCTGCGAATTGGTGCATCTTATCAATATTGTCTCTTAGTGGCAACATTTTAAACCATTCTTGCGACTCCCCACTGTACACTCTCTCGGTCGGTCTCTGTGTTGCTGCTTTGACACACCAAACTGATCAAATAAAACAGAACTAATGAATGGCGGATTATTACAGAGATGGACCAACAAAATGGACACCCTACTACACACGCTTTTCCTCGCCTGTCTCTCTTTCATATGACTTGTGTTCTATTTACATTTTTTCTTTCTTCCTTCTCCCGTGCTGTGTCCTGTGTAAAGTCGTGTGACACGTTGTTCCGCTTCTGGCCGATGACTTTTCGCGCGCTTTACAAATGATTTTTTTTTGTACATAAACTATTCTCTGGCTTAAGCTTCCCCTTGCTCGTAGGTAGATGAAGTGTTTTGTATGAAGACCCTTACATATTATACACATGCAACATATACGTTAAAAAATCCATCTCCATCAAACGTATGCGGGGATACGGGTGCATGGAGGCTGCGCTGCTGGTGTGGTTCTATGTACAATGAGAGTTGAAAGGGATGCTTCCTTATACAAAAAGAAAATCGTACGTTCTCTTACAACACTAAAAATGACTCGGCCTCTTAATATGTGTTACGATAACGGATAGTAGTAGGGACGATATACGATACACGACCCCCTTTCCTTTTTGCTGACTACTATTGCTCCTACTGCTGCTGCTTTACCGCGAAATGCTGCACGCAACAACAACCTTCTTCTTGTACAGTGTGTGATTGCGGGGGGAGTTAAAGTAAACCGGGGCGTTAGACCAAAAATTGAAGGTTGTGTCTGTGTGCTAGAAATCAAATACAATCTGATTGAATGGTGGTGATGGTTTGGGCTCTTATTAAATCCCGATCATCGATTCTTCTGCTTTCTATACCGAGAGATGCCCTATCAGGATGCATAGATGGCGCTCCTGATATTGTCCGCGTTACAAACGCTGGCTGCGCGCTATCACCGCTGAACACCTTTTACGCCGAAGGTGACGTTTTCCCCCGTCAAATGGTGAGTGGCAAAACGTTTGCAACAAACCGGCTCTAATCCGTGTAGATGATGTACTGCGACGCATCATTGTCGATCTCGACCGATTCCATCTTGACGAAGGCTTGCGGTGGCAAAATACCGCCCGAACCCGTGTGATGATGCGGTGACGCCGTTTGCATAAGACTCTGGTTGTTCCTGCTGCTGCTCCCTCCACCGCCACCACCACCACCACCACTGCTGCTACTGCTACTGTTTCGCTTGGCTTTCGCGTGCGTTAGAATGTGAGATTTGAGGTTGGTCGACTGGGCAAACTTCTTGTTGCACCCATCGAACGGGCACACGTACGGCCGATCGCCCGTGTGTATCCGCACATGCGTCCGCAAGTTAAAATCGAGCGAAAACCGCTTACCGCAACCCTCGAACGTACACTGGAATGGTTTTTCGCCGGTGTGCACCAGCTGGTGGCGCTTTAGCTTCGAGCTTTCCACGAACGATTTGCCACACTCGGCACACACGTGCACCCGCGGCCCGTGCGTGTGCAGATGCTTCCGCATCGCCGAATTATCACGGAACATCTTCGTGCAGCCCTTGTGCGGGCAGGCAATGTTGCGGTCGGACACGTCGGACGATTTGCCGCTGCTACTAATACTATCACCACCACCGCCGCCGCCGCCCCCACCACCGCTCAGTATGAAGCTGGCCGGACCACCGGCATCCGCTGACAGCACGTTCGAGGATGAGCTACTGCTGGACGAGGACAGTTTGCCACCGCCGCTCGCTTTCGTTTTGTGTGCTGGGCGCGTAAATTCGCTCAGCTGCTTCGGATCGGACAGATCGATCCCGGGTATGGTGTCACAGTCGGGCGTAATTTTCTTCCCCGTCATGTACTCCGTGTAGTCGGGGTCTATTTCCGGATTGGACCCATCGTCATCGTCCGTACCGGAGGCCCACATCGTCACGCTAAACTCGCCCTCCATCGTTTTGATCTGTACCTGCTTCTGTTCCCACCGGCGCCGCTTATGCGTCACGTCCAGCTGCTCTACCGCCGTTAGCCCGTGGTGATGGTGACTGTGATGATGGTGGTTGCTATGGTTATCGTTGCCCCGGATACCACTACTCCGCGACTGCTTCAGCGACTTGCGCTTGCGGGAGGACGGTCCCGGGTTGGTGGTGGTCGTTGCCGACTCGATGTAGATTTCGTTCTCCAGATTAATGTCCCCGTACACGCACATTGCATCGCCGGACGAATCTAGCACCTCCTCGTGCACCGCCTGCCCGATGTCGGGTTCGTGGTGCAGTATCTCCTCGTCATCGTCTCCGTGGTGATGATGATGCAGATGATGATGGTGGCCCATCAACCCTTGGGAGTCTTCCGTTTCGCACGTCACCTCCTCGTAGTGGCCATCCACACCGCCGTACTGATCGTAGTCTATCTCGGTGCCGAAGCTGGCGCTTCCATCGACCACCTCCACGATGTTCGCATCCGGCACCTCCACCTCCGACATAATGTTATCGTGATGATGATGATGATGGTGATGATGCGGATGGTGGTGATGGTGATGGTGAGAGGACATCATCAGATCGGCGTTCCGCTTCACTTTCCGGTCGTTGTAGTAGAGGGTAGCCCCGGTGCTCCCGGTGCACGGTACTCCAGCACACACCGGTTACCACCACCAGCGCGAAATTGCCTGTTTGCCTTTGCTGACACTGACAGCACAAACCGTCCTCACGGCACGGTACAAGTGGCAGCAGCTCCGTGTCCTTCACACCAACACACGCACACGATCAGCAGGATAGCGGTACGCACACTCCACACATACAATACAGCGCAGGCTTTAATCCTTTATTCTGCTACTACACACACACACACACATGTGCGACGCCGACGACGACAGCTGCTGCTTGTGTGTAGGTCTCCTTTGTGCACCACCGAGAGGATTCAATACGTGAATGTGCTGAATGTGTGTTTGTGTGTCTGCTTGGCGTTAAATGCTTTCCGACGCACACTTTTGTCAAAAAACACTATTTTAATCTCTGTACCGCAGAAAAAAAAACACACAGCCGAAACGTTCTATTCCTGGTATGGTGCGGCGTTCTTACACGCTATTATTTTTAGTTCTTATTCCGTTGCGCCGCTAATAACAACATTCCCTTTTAATTCTCCCCAATTGCAGGTTGTTGTGAACCTGGCGGAAGAAGAAGGAATATACTTTATTCGCTTGCTTTACTTTTGCTCCGCACGTACGACCGACGAGTCAGAACGGACACACAGCACCACAGCACAGCAGGCAGTGGAGAACGGCTTCTATGCACGCACACACGCACACCACCTCAAAACATGCTTCGTATTATGTGCGTGTAATTTTCCTCCTCACACACCAGCAGCGGGTTGAAGAGAATCCCTTCAACTGTGTGCTTTATTCTTCCCGCATGTTGCCGTACGGTTTCCTTCTTTGTCGAGCCAAGTGGTCAGCCGTTATCACGCTTGATTCAAGGGATGCTTGCGAAAAACAACAATTTGCTGTACTGTGATGCAGTGCACGGATGGGCAAACAAACACACATTGGCGCACTTCCACTTTCCGTTCTTTCCGATCGAAAACCAGCAGGCTCACCACACAACCAACGCACACACAAGCGCGCGCGCACACACCGCCGCAACACCAGAACACACTAATAATCTGCCCCTTTTGGCTATTTCGATCCGTTCCGCTTGGGCTTTTCCTTCTCCTCTAAAGCACAGCCAATTGTCTCTCCGTCTGATGTTGTAATCACTGTACGGCACGTTTTTTTCGTTCGTAGTACCATTTAACGCTGTTGCTAAAAGTGTTTGTCGACCGTGGCCGTTAGCTGTGGGTCTGTCCACCACTCCAGTACGGGTACAGCGGTGGTACAAATATTGCTCTTGAGAATTCACGCTGACAAAAATTCACGTTTCCAAAATAAAGATGGCTGCCGTGGATAGAATTGCTCTTGCTCTGCGAGAAGACAGGGAAAAAATGAGTGCGTCGCGTTCGCTCGCTCGTTCGGGGCGAAATCGCGTTCAGCATTTTCGCCGCACCATCTGTGCGAGAGTGGGACGGCACCATCGATGCTCGAAACTGCTCGAGCTGGCTAAGCGTGCAGTTTCGAGCACACAAATTATTATTTTTTGCGTTGTAAAAACAGCATTTTAATGAATGAATTTTTTATTTATTGTAGAGGAAAATTTTACCCAATTTGTAAATCATCATAATTGCGCTATAAAGTGAATAATTGCGTCGATTCGTCGACAAACGCGGGTAACGAGTACAGAACACGAAATCATTCTGTGAGTCAACGCTGTAGCTTTCTCGCTCTGGCGCGGCTGCCCGGTTTTCGAACCCAATATGGCGGACGCGCTAACTTTCGTGTTCGAATTCAATATGGCTTCATGTTTTGAAAATTGCTCCTGCTTCTTCCCGACACCGTGCGGGTTTTGTTTTTGTGCGATTTAAAGTGAACAAAATACGATAAATCTGTTAAAATGCTGTCCCACACGAAAGGAGCTGCATTTAAGAATCGATCCAAATTGTGCGTGTCATGCTGGGCATTGATTAAGCTGCCGCATTTTCAATACGCCGGATCCGGTGCTTTTTCCACCAACTCCCCCCCCCCGTATCTTTCGCAAGCGACACAAAAGGAAGGGGCGACGCACGTTTGTTTGTTTGCATACAAATACGCGATGGGCAAGTGTGTGTGCATGTGTGCGTGTGGAGACGGCAGCGAAATTGTTGCCGAAACAGAGACAGACAGATAGAAAGACAGAACAGAATGAAAACAACAAACGGACAACAACAAAAAATGCATATCGTGTTCGAATTTACAACAAATGCCGTGTAATTGCAGGGTATGACGGTCGTTTTTAGACACTTTTCTAAATATTGTTCAATGTGTTTCAACTTAATAATCTGTAGGCTTTAACATACAATATATAAGTAATGAAATCGTAATAAATTAGAAATATTTTCATTATGTTATTGATAGAAACATAATTATTTCTAAAAAAGCAATGCAGTTTCTAGGGACTCCTATTTGTATTTTTGGTATTGTGATGCTGAATAAACAAAATTTTTATAAACGTAGAGAGGACCAATACGCGGTTAGTAATCGTTCTGCAAAGGACCGCTCGTTAGAGAAGAAAAGTGCGGTGAAATATTGCAAAAAATATTCGTAAACTTCATAGAGGCTTGTTTAGCTCCCGCCTTAATCAAATTTAGTCGGGAAACCTTCGGTAATCCTAAGTTGGGCCAATAAAATGAGAGGTTTGAAAGTCGCAATTGGGATACAAAAATATCTGATAAATCATCGTAAACCTCTGATAAACAATCAAAACACTACTTAGAACCCTCCCATAATTGGATAAATATTTCTTATACATTAAAGACGACATTTTTGCATAGTCTATCCGTACTTACCGTTTTGGCATAGACAGCATCACGACCGAGCGATGGAGACATTTTGGTTAACTGTTCTTTAAGTCTCTGCAAATACAGATAAAACGACAGTACGAAATATGATCTTTTTAGCATAGCCGCTGGAATATAGGGCAGGAATAGAGCGCCAGAAACATACCAATCGTAATCCCGAGTGCATGTACTTCACCTCGGTGGAAATGAAACAGCTTAGTTGCAGGAAATTTTCTTTCGATTTGCTGACGGGCTCATCCTCGGCCTCGGTACACTTCATTTGCACATCAAACGTACCACCGAACCATTGATCGATGAATGAACTGTCAAAAGGGAAGAACATTTCTATAAAAATCGTTTCCTTTAAATCGTTAGATTTAGCCCACCCCCTCACCTGTGTTTTACACTCTGCTCTGCCGATAGTTTCTGTGCCGGTAGCTTCTGCTGCAGCATCTTCAGCAGCTCGGACCAGTACTCGTTCGCGTCCTGCTGACGGTACGATCCATTTTCACCGGTTTGCGAAAAGCTCGGAAATGCTGCATGAAACCGTTTCAGAAATAGTACGGGTGTGATAGAATCGTTCCTACGTTCCATGTCCTCGAACAGACTCTTCATCGACATGGTAATGGCGTGGGGTGAAGCCAACCCGGCCAACCCAGACGAACCACTCGAATCTTCCTTGTATTCCTTTAACGCGTCGCGCAGCTCACGGACCGATCGTAGACATTGAAGCGTGGCGTTCATGTAGCATGTATTGCCCAGATTCACCAAACCAGCCGGAGTGTCGAACTGTTCGTTAAAATGTGCGAGAAAAATGAGAGAATTATCTCGCATCCGTTTCCTTGCCATATCACTCATTCACTTACAGCTGTCGCTATTTCGTTTTCGTTCATATCTTCTATAAATTTCGGCTTTTCCACTGGTTCCTGAGGAACTTCTTCCTTCGTACCGAGTAGCAGCAGCGTAGCACCCTGGACAAAAAGGAAAAAAATATTAACCAACACATAGTCTGAGTCACCGTCGTGATCTTAGCTTTCCGTACGGTTTTGATCGGCATGTTCCATTCGTCATCCTTCAGACTAATTCCTTTACACAGCACCTTCTGTCGATCCGGCTGCACACCGGTCAGCGCAAACAGCTGTGCCTTGAACAGCATCGGTTCCTCGTCCGTGTTGACTTCCACATCTTTAAAACTTTCCTTTCCCCACTTTACATTCACTGAAAAGAAAAACAACAAAGCGAATCGGGTGTCCAATCAAATATGCTTAATCATGATTGTTTTCATCATCTCCAGGGCTGCTGTGAATCGCGCTGGCCACAGCGAATAGTTCCGACCGTAAAATTCTAAACCACTGTAATCGAAAAGTGGTTTATCCATGGTTTTGTGAAGCAAAACTTACTAAAACGCTATTATTTATTTATTTAAACCCTTTCAAGTTTACATCTCCACCATAACCTCAATTGCGTGAACTGTCACCTCGTATAGAACGACTGCGGCTAAAACATTGGTTTTGTACGGATTGGAATGGCCACACTTACCCGTAAACGAAGGCATTTTGCTAATAATTTCGATCCCCTAGGTAAGCGCCAACGGTAGTGCCGAATATTTGTTCCGAAATGGAGACTCGGTTTTAGCACAAACAAACCCAACTGAATTCTGCTTTGGATCCGACGGTCGCAAACTGGTTTTTAATGACAAAGGCAAGTTTGCTGCAGGGGCGTGTACACGGTACCAAAAAGGAGTTCGAAAAGTGTGACATTTGCTTATCGTTGCTGGTAGGTATATTTCGAAATTAAAATACAATGTGATAAGACCGTTTGATACAAATACACCCAGTTTTCAATAGTGACAATTTTGTAAACAAATTTCAGAATAGTACATCAAATTATTCACCTATAAAACACTGAAAAACACTATCAGTTGAGATCCATCGAATTTTCAATAAGACGTCTCACTTCAGATTTCGAACATCGTGCCAGTGTGACGTCAGACGTTACAGCTTCTTGGCTTCTTTTTTCCTAAAACTGTCAAACCCCTTGCCAAAACAAACGATTGCAATAAACAAACAAACCAATTGCTAAACAGCTCTGGTGTACCACGCTTTTCAGTATTTTTCTTGTCGAACGTTTTGCTACTGTAGTGCAATTTAAAAAAAAACGTATTAATGTAGACAAGTATTGATCATTTCAAAACAGTTGCTCAACAACATGAGCTCCAAACATTGCCGCATATGTTACAAACTTGACCAGGACGACCTTATCTCAGTGCGGTTGATGCAGGATGGCATAAGCATCGAGGAGATGGTATTGGCCATCACAAGCATTTCCGTATCCGATGATCGTCGGCTACCGCAAAACATTTGTCTAGAGTGTTTGGACCGATTGCGAGAAGCATTTAAACTGCGCCAGCAATGCATCAGTACGCACGATCGACTGTGCGCTGAGCTAGAGTAAGTTTATTCAGCTTTTCTTTGCCTAAGGAAAAAGGAGTTAGGTATCTTAAGAGAACCGTATTTTACAGATCTACCCATGGCGTCATTGTAGCAGAACAAAGCGAACAAATTAAACCTGAACCAGACGATGTGACGAGCGACGACGCTTCGATTGTGATAGAAAAGATTGAAATCGATGCGTACGGTGAGGAGGATGCGTTGGACCAAGAATCGGAACAGTCTGACAGCCGCCACGCAGACGAGGAGCATTATGAAGCAATCGAGATAATAAACCTTGCTTGCTGTGGATGTGCTATGCGATTCAGTACACGGGATGAGCTAGAAGAGCACGCCACGCTGCATCATCGGAATGGAAGAATGCATCCGCAATCCGACACTTTTCACTGCACAATCTGTAACCAATCGTTTCCGGATCAAGTGATGCATGATCGCCATCAAGAAGCGATCAATCAGAACCACCAGGAAACGATTGCGGCAGAAGAAGACGAAATCACCGACGAAGACGAGCAGGAAGACGAAGTGACCGAAAGTGACCGCGATGGCGACTGGGAAGAACAAACGACACAATCAAAATCGGCAGAATTGCTCCAGAAAGCAAGCGTACAAAGCGCATTGTGTCGTATAGAGGAGAAAAATTTGTTGGTTATATCGGAGGAACAACAAGGGTACATGATTGTAGAACTACAGTCGTTTCGGTGTTGCTGCTGTGCGGAACTATTCGCAACCGAGCAGGATCTTAACAAACATTTAGAGGAAAAAAGGTGTAGCAATGATACGAGCGATACGTCCGTTTCGGAGATGAAATACACCTGCGAGCACTGTGGCAAACGGTTCGCGTACTGGTTGGTGTACGTGTGTCACCAGCGGGTACGGAACCAGCGCCAGTTTTACATGTGCGGACTGTGCAATACATTGCTAGATTCGAAAAAGCGCATGATATCGCACATGCATATGTCGGACGAGCATGCGGACTATTTCAAGCTTTCCCGGGCGTGCGTTGCCGATCGCTACGAAGCAATAAAACTGTCGGGAGTACGTTGCTGTTGCTGTAAGCAGTACTTTGATGAGGAAGCGGACCGGATAGAACACCTGGCTCGAATGCACGGTGTATCGAAGACTGCTGTTACCAACCTGCCGAACAGCTGTACCCTCTGTGGCCGTCAGTTTAGAAGTAAACGGCACCTGGAGATTCATTTGCAGTACATCCAGGACGTGACACAGTACTACTGCAAGCTGTGTGACTTTCAGACGTACAATCCAAGACGCATGGAGCTACATCTGCACAGTGGCATTCATCGCGATGAACTGTCCACCACGGTTCAGCTAAAACCACTGCAAAACAATCTGCTTAAATCATCCTGCTTGCAGTACTGTTGTTTCGAAGACTGTCACAAACATTTTTCCGATGGCCCGGCCCTTAAGCAACACATACACGAGGCTCACGAACCAGCGCTAACAACGAACCGGAACCAGACGAAAAAGCTAAGCCAACTGCTACAATCCGGATCGTACCACGCGTGCAACGATTGTGGCGTACTGTTCAAGAACCTTAGCGCCTTTCAAGCGCACCGTGCTCGGCGACGGTCCCGTCAAGGGCTTTTGTGTGCGGTTTGTGGCGTATCGAAGACATCCCGGGCGTTACTGCGCATCCACGAACGTTCACACAGCGGTGAACGGCCGTACCGCTGCAAGGATTGCGATAAAACGTTCATCAGCAACCAGACACTGCTGTCCCATCGGCGATGTCACGTAACCGGCACGCACAAGTGCGACACCTGTGGGAATGTGTTTAATCGTAAAGAAAATTTGAATCGTCACGTCCTGCTCAAGCACGGCGTAGCCACCATCCCGTGTGACGATTGTCCGAAGCTGTTCAAAACGGTCCACATGTTAAACCGGCACAAGCTATCGCACACGGGCGAGAAGCGGTACAAGTGCCGGACGGAATCGTGCCCCAAGCGGTACGTCAATGAGGTCGATCGTCGGCGGCACGAGATGGCGGTACACACGCTCGAACGGCCGCACAAATGTTCGCACTGTGGGGCCGGCTTTATCCGGAAGCGGCAGCTGACGGTTCACGAGCGACGGCACACGGGCGTGAAACCGTTCGTGTGTCCGGTGTGTGGGAAGGATTTTGTGGATGTGGGACCGTTGCGAAATCATATGCGCAATGTTTGCAAACGGGGGGTGGACAAGGAGCTAGAAGAAAGTGACTCGTGAGGGATTAGATTGTTGGGAGTGGGTTTTATTGCGTTTCTCTTTAACAAACTTTTGTTTTTTGAAACTTTTGAATTGTATTAAATTGTAAATAAATCATTCATCATAATATTCCGCACCTGCGTATTTCTTGGTTAACAGATCTGACCGTCCAAAGTGTACAACGTTGTCTAAGGGATCTTCGCCCTTGTCGTGGAATATCACAGGTTTCAAGTGTAATTCTGTGCCTCCATAACTTAGTACCACTAAGTCCCATATCTGAGACATGTAAAGCAATAAATTTAAACAAAATTTCCAAACCAACGAACTAAAAAAATTGGTTTACTTTTCGTAAAAGCCTCGTAAATAGGGTAGCACTAAGATCGATAAGAATTGAAAGTGTACCAAAAAGGTGATATTGTATTAGGTTGTGTACAAACGATTTGTTCTTTCGTGTGAGATATCCAGTAGTTAAATTAGGAAGTGTTGACCACGCAGTCTCCAGGACGCAGCCGAGATAAACCTGCGTGAACGCGGTAGCTTCGGTTCCCGATGCTTCGTCTCCTTTGATGATCGAGCGACATACGAGAGGATTCTGCCCTGAGCCAACGAGTTGAACGGACGCGCCCAAACCTAACTCTCTGTCTTATCGTATCGTATCGTATATGTCGAGTCCGGTGTTAGAAAATAATGTGTCATTATGTAAAATTGTATTTACGTCCGTCTTATTATTCCGTCCACCGAGTCAGGACGTAAAAGGAGACGTCTCAAATTCTTAAACTAAGGAAGCTGTTGAATCTTTCTGTATTAGTGAAATCAGCTTGAAGCTATTTACTGTGATCTGCTCCACTATTGCTGTGAGAATGTTGGAGAAAACCGGATTTGAATTAAATAGACGGGGTTGACCGGGGTTCAAGTCTCATCTGGGCCGTTCCCCCATAGTGAGGATTGACTAACCAACTATGCGGTATCAATTAGTCTAGTAAGCCAGAAATGGCAGGCATGACCTTAGGAGGTCGTTAGGCCAAGAAAGAAGAAGAAGACGGTTCCGGACGATTTTTCAACGATCGGAAGTGCTTAAAATCGATCGATAGTATTGATCTGCCGCAGAAGTCCTTTAAGCCGTTCTCGGTAGATCGCCAGGGCTTTGTAGCAGTGCAGTGGCAATGTCCGATGCCTAATGACATAACCTAATCTGCAAACCGATATATTAGGGCAAGCCCATCAAGCGTGGGAACTGCTTATAGTAAGATTGTGATATTATAAGGCGCTTAATATGGAATTGGTTGAGATTTAGACAAAGCAATGTCGAGGCGAGTACGTAGGGACAGCCCGTTTGTAAGAGCGATAGTGCCGCCAGTCTTCACACGGCAGAATCCCGAGTATCGAATCCCCTTCTAGACTGTTTCTCCAGAGCAAAGGCTGACTTTCCAACTATGTGGTATCAACAAGCCTAGTAATCCATTAAATGGAGCACACTGGACCTCTTCATATAAATTCAAAGATGGCCGCACTCGATGCAAAAAGTACTCCTCCTTCAGCAGTTAATAACACTATCAAACCTATAAATTAAAGAAAAATCAGACACAATACACACATACGCATATCCATTTAACTAAGCGTTGGTTTACTATATTTACAAAAAAAAGTAAAGAAAGAAAAACTAAGTTCCATAACCTATATCGTGGAAGAACGTGTGGCTGCGGGGGACATTTAGACGGGGGAACGTTAAAATTAAACAGTATACAAAAAATTAAAGACAATACACAAAACAAAAAAAAAACACATTATAAGGAAGATTTCGTTTGCGTTGGTTGCGCACCCCGTTAAAGCCACACACACACACACACACGCGCACACAAAGTCACAGTTACATTCTAACAAACTTAGTAGCCACTTAGCAAGACGACACTAAACGGGAGGGTCGTATTACTGATGCGTACACACACACACGCACATTAAAAGGTAAACAAACACGCACGCACGCTAAACCCAGTTTACTCCGTTATCCTGTTTTCCATTGTCCTATTCTAAGTTTATTTTGTATCCCACACTGCGTGTGTGTGTGTGTGTGTGTGCAGATAACATTTTGTATTTTTGTATGTGCACTTGGTACTCTCTCTCTTCTTATTAAATCACATTCAATTCAAATTTCTTTTGTGTCTGTGTGTGTGTGTAGCTGCCCTTTCTTATATAAATCCTCTCGTTTTCGTTCCTCCGCTTGTAACCTTGTGCCTAATTTTAGTGGAAGCCAATTGGAAAAATTGAAGGTGGTGGAAGGTTTTCTGTTTCTTTTTTAAAGGTACGCGCGTTAACCCTATATACGTGGCCACTTACACATCTACAGTTCGCTAATGCTAAAACAACACATATTGTGGGGCTTTCTTGGTGGTGAAGTGAAAAAAAAACAATATCAAAAAACGGTTCCCTATCCAACAAAGCCTATCTACTTATCGCTCTTTCTCCTTTTTTTTTGCTAACTGAGTACACACGCACACGCTCAAAGAGAGAGAGAGAGAGAGATAAAAACGTTTTGTGAGTGTTTCGTTTGTTTGTTTGCGAATCCGCTTGTACTAACACACTTCTTGTGCTCCCTCACCCCCCTTTGCTCTAACAGAAGCAAAACAAAAAATATCAGTAAGGTGTGCGATTCTCTCCATTCGGTGTCGGTGAGAAAATATCAATTCTTAGCTATCACTTAGTTTGTAACAAAACAGAAAAAAACTAATGGAAACCAAAATTAAGAAGAAAAAAGTCTGTTTTACAGTTTCACCCCAACACACACATAAACACACACACACATACACACACCGTGACCGTGTGTGTGTTCCTTAGGATTCGCTTACTATAATACAACTAACAATTGTTGCTACCATAAAGGAGAAAAACAAAAAAATTAAACTATCTGTACAAATTTATGTGTCGGTCTGTGTGTGTGTGTGTGCGCGTGTGTTTGTGTGATATCCTAACTGTAAAAAGAAGGAACACACAATGGGGAGGGGTGAGGTGTAAAAACAAACCCAACAAAAAAAAAACCTTCAAGAGGTACGGTACAGCATTCATTCCATACTAATATGCGCAAATATATCGCCACACCAACCTAGCGCCCTCTATATGTGAAAACGGAGTACTAACAGTATTATGGTTTCGAACAAATTCGCACTTTTCTTTTGTATTTTTGTTTGTAGAATTTCAGTTTGTTTGTTATTTTTCCTCCTCCGTTTCGTTTGCCACTTCCATTCCCGCATTATAAACATCTTAAACTCTGAACGCGATAAAAAAAAAGTAGAACAAAAATCAGATTGGCACATAGTAAGTTTTTGTGTGGATTTGTGTGTGTTTTTTGCGAAAGTTTCCCCCACTCGCAGCCCGGGAGGCTTAAGATTTTTGCAATATAATGTACAACTTTTTTATATATATATCTCTCTCTGTGTTTTCTACTACTAGAATTACTACTGCTACTACTGCTTCTGATATATATCCACAATCCGCTGTCTCTCAGTCAACTCAGTGTTCCTTAGCCTATGGTTTCAAATTCTAACAGCTTCGCCGTTTGTCAAGAGGAAGGCAAGGAGAACGGGAAGGGGATGGCTGTGGGCCGGGAGAAGGATTTCAGTACATTTAAAACGGTGGTGTAATAATAATGGTCGAATAAACCACGTGGAACGCGACGACGAGCGATGGACGAGCGTAACGCGATGGCACACAGAGACACACACACACACACACATACACCTTGGCTTGCGGCACTGTTCCGTCGCGTTGGCGGATGATCCTGGTTATGGTGGTTTGAGATCATATGCTGCTGCTGCTGCTGTTGCTGGTTTCGCTCGTTCATCGTCACCCGCTGCTCACACTCACTTGTAGTACATCGGTTCGGATTTGCTCAGATCCGTCGGCATCATGCTGTCGTCATCACTTTTCATGTGCATGTGATGGTGCTGCTGCTGCTGCTGAGACGTGGATGCAGCAGGATGGGAGGACGATTCACTGTTGGCGGGGGAGGGTGTATCACGGTCCCGGTCGTGCGGTTCCCGATGATCGTGCTCACTCGTACCGCTCGTACTGCTGCTCCGGCTGCCGTTTCGCGCGGAGTGGTGATGATGGTGCGGGTGCTGGAGGTGATGGTGGTCCTGTTGATCGTCCTGCGCGTGACGGGCTTCAGCTGCCGCTGCAATAGCAGCCGCTGCCGCCGCCTGTGCCTGTAGCTGCTGCTGATGTAGATGGTGCAGGTTGCTGCTGATCGTGTGCAACGATTGCGAATTGATCGACAGAGGCGTTGGCGAGGACGGTGGCGATCCGGATTCCGATTGTTGTTGTTGCTGCTGCTGCTGCTGCTGTCGGAGCAGCTGAATAGTGGTCAGTCCGTTAGCATTTCGAATCAGTCTGCGAATCAGAGATCGATGAGAGATCGTGATTAAACGTTTCTTGAAGCGTGTGGAAGAGAGTCGAGAATTCTTCGACCCGAGACACTTACGGATAGCAATCGGTTCCGTTGACCGGCGAACCGTAGCTAAACTTGCGATCGTTCGTACTGAGATCGGTCGGCTTGAGGTCGTCCAGGTCGGTTTCCATCTTGATGGTGCGATGGTGTACACCCGAACCGGCGCCATTTTGTACTGCGAGATGGTGCGAATGGAGTGCCGCCTGCTGCTGTTGCTGCTGCTGCAGGTGATGATGGTGCAGGGAAGATGGCGATGAGGACGAGGAAGAGGATGAAGGCGAAAGGGGCCCGTTTTGGGAGGCGGCAGCGGCAGCCGCTGCGGCGGCCAGATGATGAATGTTGGCACCGTTCGGTAGGAGCGACATGAGCGGATTGCCACCGGCCGAACCATTGCTGGCAGACGATGGACCTCGGTCGTTTCCGTTGCGGTCGCTTACGGTTCCGGATTGTGCGGCGGCGGCGGCTGCTGCTGCCTGGCTAGCTGCCATCGTTTGACGTAGCAATGAGATGTTTTTGATGCTCTTCAGCTCCGTCGGATTGCGGAGGAATCTGTTGAAAGAAGGGACGGATTATTAACATCTAGATATTCTCGCTCTTTGGAAGGTTTTCTCGGTGAATACTTACTGGTAGCAGTGTCGTTCACCCTGCACCTTCCGCAGGATGTTGACGCGATAGTAGTAGCGTAACGCACGCGACATCTTGTCGTAGTTCATCGAGAGATGGTTCTTCTGTTTGCCCCACAGCTTGGCCAAACCGGCCGGATCGACGATCTTGAACACGCCCGTATCGCGACACTTCCACGCAATGTAGCTACTGTACCGTTGACTCGGATCGTTCAGCAGCTGCTGCAAGAAGTCCCACAGCAGGCGGCCGTCTGAAAGCGAACCGGACGAAACTGGACGTGTGACAATTGGGCAGGGACGGGGAACGAAAGGAGTAGTGGTGTTTGTGTGTGGTTGGGTGTTTGTGTGTGGTGGTACGGGTGAAAAAAAAAACGTGGGTGAGTACATATTCCCGGTTTGTTTGTTTTTTAATGTGAAATTAATGGGTTTAAGGGAAGACATTATACTCTCGGACGTGGTTTTCTCACGCCGAGAAAGGAGTAGTGTAACGTATGCATTAGCAAAACAAAATGGTTTCCTAGCGTTCCTACATCAGTTAACGTGAAGCAGCTATGACCAAAACTTTCGAAGCTGAGAGAATTCTCTCAATAATCCTTCGGACTTAAGGATATTTAAGTTTTTCAAAACTATTTTTAGCATTATTTTGTAGAATCGCCTGAAATCTGTATCTTGCTAATGCATCCGCTAGTGTGCGTGCTTGTAGGTAGTG
Organism: Anopheles maculatus; assembly: GCA_002091835.1. NCBI lineage: Eukaryota > Metazoa > Arthropoda > Insecta > Diptera > Culicidae > Anopheles > Anopheles maculatus. The sequence continues at coordinate 55,791 of KZ062916.1, forward strand.
TCTCGCGTGAGCACCGTACACCGTAAAAGGGTAACAAAACGTATTGCGTGGGTAATGCGCCATCGACAACTTACTTGTATTTGGTTCCGGGCTGTCTGGGAAGAACTCGCGCTTGACTGGCAGGAACGCTCCCGGAGTGCTTGGCGCCGAGTTGGATCCAGAAGAGCCGGACGAACCGTTCCCGTTGGAAGCTCCCTTCAGACCGAGTACAGCCGCAGCCATAGCTGCTGCGGCGGCCGCCGCATTCGAGGATGCACTCGACGCAGATCCTCCAACCGACGACGATGAATCGCGATCGCGCGAAGCTGATCCTCCATTTGAGCTGGAACCGTTTAGTAACGAAGATACCGGATACTGGAGGGTTTTCGTGTCGAGTAGCTGCAGCTGTCCTAGATGCTGCGTTTCCTTCGAGATCGGCGTCAGTGGTGGGCTCTGCTGGGGTGGATGGGTCGCGATCAGGGGCAGCTTGCTGTCCGGGTGCGACAGTGGCAGTGGATGGAATCCGTTCCCGGTGGAGCCACCGGTAGTCGAGGTTGCGGCCGATCCATTGCCCACCGTTGCGTTATCTTCGTCCGAGTCTGATTGATTGCTGACGCTGCTGCTGGTACTACTGGCCGCACTGCTGCTGCTGCTACTGCTGATGAGACTGTTGCTACCGTTTGTGGCCGATGCTCCATTGCTGCTCGGGCCGGTCCCATTGCCGTTGGCGCTACCGCCACTCCCAGCACTTCCGTTCGTTGACGAGGCAGAGGACGACGAGGACGAACCAGCTCCGGAGGACTTTGCCGGCTGCTGCTGTTGCTGCTGGAACACGTTCTGTTCGGCATGGCTTTGTGAGGGTGGACTGCCGGCCTGCGAATCGATCGATGGGGCCGGGCTGAGTGTGACCGAGTTGGACGCCGCCATAAACTGCTGCAGGTGCGAGCTGTGGAAGAAGGGACTGTCTGGGGGCGCCAGTGCACTCCAGTTGGGAGTAGGCGGGTGGCTGTGCGGTGAGAGCGGATAGCGACCGGTCGGTGTGACCGGACTGCTTGGCAGGTGCCGATGTAGCGTCTGTGCATCGCGTATCAACATCTGTAGCACGTTGTGTAGAACATCTCCCGCGCCGGGACTGCGTTCGGCTAGATCGTTCTTTGTCAGCACGCACAGTGCTTTGCCATTCATTTGGAAAAGGTCAAGGTCGAACTTGGGCAGATCGAACTCCCGTTCGCAGAAGCGCAGGAACACCACGACCTCATCGCGGCCCCAGATGCGTGGGTCCGTGTTTAGCTGGGGTGGAAGCTGTGTTTTTAGATCGGCCAGTGGGCTTGGCGGTGCGGGCGGATAGCGCCAGAGCAGTTCTGAGTTCCACAGGCCCAGCGGTGGAGGCGCATTGAGCGGGGAAAGCGGAATCGGTAGAAGCTTCATGGCGGCGGCGGCAAAGATGGCTGCAGCGGCGGTGGACGGCGGTTGGGTGGCGCTGGTTACTACGTCCTGACCGGACACCGCTGCACTGCTGGCCTGCTGGTCACGTATGATGGCGGCAATCGTGCTAGCGTACTACTGCGCTGCTATTGACGCTGTTGGATCCAGGTTTTCTGTAGCTATCTGCAAATAATAGTGAGAAAGGAAATCTGTTAGTTTAAGTGTCAAAGAAGAGTGCGAGTAAGCACTAATGCGAGTTCTTGAACTAGTTCCTAACTTAACGTAAGTTTCTCGACGATATTCTAACAGATCAGGAGTTCATGCGAGTTCACTATTGGACGCAACTCAACTCGCTTAATTTCTTGATCAATTTTGGGAGCTTTCCCCTAAAACAAGACCGTTTCCTATAATTTTCATAATTAATAACCAAGCTCTATTTTGTAGCATGTTACTATTTGGCTGTCGTTCTTTACACTCTTATTCTCCTCAAAAAAAAACCATCTTAAACCTCAGCAGCGAAGATTTGAAAGGTGAAAGATATCCCAAGCAGAGGGATCCCCATTACCACTATGGGCAGTCGCCCATACTATTAGTTATGGTTTTATCGCTTCCTTCTTCGCGTGGAGAAGGGATCGACCGTGTAAGATCGAAGTCGGAAAGTCTTTCCGTCCGTCCACACCGTCAGAGACCTATAATACACACATACAGAACATCGAAAGGGGGCGACGAACAACAACGACAAAAAAGGCCACGTGAAGAAGATCGGACGATGCTGCTGATCATCTCTCGCACAGATGCAGGTGAGGAGGAATGTTGGGCAGGTTTGTCTACCGGGTGAAACTGGTGAGCGGCGGTTGGGCGGCTGGGAAAAAGAAAGAACGTGTGCGAAGAGAGGGAGAATGTATTCAAATAACATCCGCTAGTTCAGGTTTTCAGCGGAAATTGATTTTTTTATGATATGTATGAAAATATTTCTCTCTCTTCGCCACACCACACAAACAACACACCACCACCACGGCGGCGGCTGTGCTTGTTCTTGTTGGCTTTTTTCATTTGCTCAAGGTATGGGTCGCTTTTCCCTTCTTCCATGAGCCACAACAACAGAAAAAAGGGATCTCTTGGGAGGAAGAACATCATCGCTCGTAACCACATATCGCAGAGCGCGCACAGGAAAAGAGGTCGCGAGCATGGTGCGTTGGTTCACGCGGGACATGCCACGGGAAGATGATGATGATGCTGATGCTGATGTAGTTCTCTCTCGCTCTCCCGCTTGGATTTTTTCTTTCTTTGGTGTCCGTCCCATTTCCTGTGTAACTGGCCTTCCCAGGCGAAACCGTGGAGGAACGGATGACCTCGGCAGCTCTCGGCGCTTAACGTTTTTAGTCGTGTAGTTTAAGTCGATCTTTAACTCCTGCGGGATACTGTGTTTTCTTGACCGACCGTGGACGGGTGTGGAAGTGTACACCGATCCGATTGGGGGGAGAGAGCTCTCGGCTAATTATTTTTCACATCATTGCTTTTTAAACACTCACGGTTACAAGATGCTGAGAGTCTTCTGCAGCAAGGTGCGCTTAACACGCACAGTGAAAAGTGATTCATACTAGATGTTGGCTCAATTCTTGAAGTTAATTTTTCAAGATCCAATTTCAAGATCCAAATGATGGAATGCTGGTTCATCCTGTCACAAACAGAAACCAACTTCGATGGAGAGATGTGTATGCGCTCCAGTACATAAACTGTTCCGCTTCAGGCATGGCACAACACATGTCAAACATGGCTTTTAACCATTGAACCTTTAATGTCCATGACGCTCGTTTGTTCCGAATTCTTCAAGGGTGAAGAAGACAACCTTTGCTTTTCAGCTAGTATCACCACCTCCCTTCACCGAAGTTAAACAAATATTTAAACCTTAAACAACCACATCCATTTCATGCTCTAGGAACGGAACAGGTATATGGCATACACAGGGGACCGGTATGCAGCATATCTCTTAGTACGTTGATCAGAAGACGACTGTTAGATTGCCTGTTTTTTTCATATTTGAGTTTTCCTAAACCAGGAAGTCCCGACAAGGTGTCATTTACAGTGAAACTCGTTGAAAGCTGCTGAAACATAGCATTTCGCATAGGACGGGAAACGTTACCTTATTCTAATCGAAAGGAAATCGATAGGTTCTCCTTGCTGTGATCACGCGAGCTGGAAATGCAAATGGTGTCTTTTCCCAGATTCGATGACACAATCGAAACAATCGATCTTTCGTCTATTCGTCCATTCCCGAAAGAGACCATGAACCTTTACACAGCGCTAAGAAAATGCCTTTTTTGTTATTCAAATCCCAAAATTCACGATAAGCTAAAGTCCGCAGAAACTCAACGGGACAGCAGAAGAAGAAGCAAAAACGATCGGGCAGAATGTGGGGGAAGTTAAGCATGAGCAAATGATTAGAATAAACAAACCTGAATTTAGCACTGGCAACCCCTCTAAGCCCGCCACCAGAAGAAAAGCATACTAAATCTTGGAATTAAAGATTAGAACTCTTCCAACAGATCCGGATCCGAAGAGTTCAGGGTTCGAACGGAACATCAGCGAGAAACTTGTGGTAGCAGAGCGTTGCTGTGCTCTCAAGCGCCATTCGCATGATCGACGATTCTTCTTCTCGCCAGAGCTCGGTTTCCCTTCTCGCAACCACTATCAACTTCAAGAGTAGCGGAAATGCTTGTTCTGGGTGCAATCTTGGTTTCACTATCTCACTCCGCTCGAGACTGATCGTGAGGAGTGTGCAAGAGGAGGTGTCTAGAATTCTTCCTTTATACATCAACAGAAAAGGAGCAAAAAAAAGTCCAAACGAACCAACCAGCCATCATCATCATACACGGAGATTCTATTAATAACCCGTGTTGCATCTCTCGTACACGGCCTCAACACCCAACATCACCCAACAACAGTAAGAGCCAAAACTCATTGCAGATCGCAATACGAAAAAAAAAGATCCCTCGCGCACACACTGTAGTTGCTCTCATAGTCATAAAGCGTGTGTGCAACAGCAGTTCCGCTAAAGCGCAATGCACTTACACGCTCCGGCTCCATCCCCCGACACACCCCTCAACCGCTGGCTTCTCTCATGATGCACAAGAATCGCATGCACTTGCCGCCACGAAGAATCATTTCAGAGATCGGTTTTCCGTTTTATTTTTCTTCACCGCCGGGGATTGCTGTGCTAAGCAATAACATCAGTGCAGTGCAGAGAAGAGATGTGGAGTCTCGTAATCGCAAAACCTCGATCAGGAAGTGGCATTAATGTGCATCTTCCTGGCTCACTCTTCTTATACACAATAAAACGGGGAGCAGAACGGATCCAATTGCGTATCTTACAGCAGCGGATTCTTGGCCAATTCGTGGCCCTTGTCTTGCCTGGTGGTGTGGGTTAAGCGAAGTGCATCAACCGCAGAGCATGCAGGCAAGATACACACGCACACAGGAATTCCTTACGATCTTGGAAGGATACGGGCGCATGGTGATGGGTGGGACGGGCCCAGTACTGGCTACGATCATTCGTCTCGTGGTCGAAGCGAAGGAATCACGGAAACTTCAAGTTCATCCCTTATTTTCCGCATCTTGCTCTGTTCGTGAGTGCTACAGTTTCCTTTTTTCCCACACCGGCTGATCGGTACGAAGAGGAGAAGATCGACTGGAAGTTGAAGGGATGGAGTCATGTACATTCTCCTCTTCCTTTAGCTGTTTTATTTGTGTGTCCGGTGTGTCAGAGTTCTTCCTCTCGGCGGGATGTGTAAAGGGAGAGCAGGTTTTTCGACCTCATGCGATCTTGCCATCCGCACATTGGGCTTTTCAAGTATTATCTACAAGATCAAGAAGTATTTTCGTTACTTAAGTTTCCCTAGAGGCGAAACGTAAGGATTATACAAGTTATGCAGATAGTATCAGGTGCCAAAGTTACAATATAAAGTTTTACTGGATGTTAACTTTAAATATGTGAACTTCAAAGGATCTCCCAAAGTTAATAATATCTAAAACTTTAATAATCCTAACGATTATATTCGTCAAGTAAAGCCTAATATCTCACCATGAGTTTTAACCCTAAATTTATTCTGAAGTTCTCACCGTGCAATGCGGATCTGGTTGAGCCACATTAAACGGTGGAGCAGCACAGTAAAAGGAAACGTTTTGATCGCATTCCTTTACCGTTCTAGCGGAAGCAGACGCTCATGAGGAATGATGAATGTTGCTGCTGGTAGAACAAAAAAAAATGGTCACGTCTTGTTTCTCTCTCTCCTTCTGGCTCTCGTGTATGCAAAAAAATGTGAAAGATCATCAAGATCTCCGAACTCGACACAGAATGGGTGGAATGGAAAACTGCGGAAAGGATATCTCATTAGGCACTCTATTCAAGCCGGAACCAGCGGCCGTTGGTTCTTCTGGCTATGCTTCAACTTTTAACAACGATCTTCCCCGTATGCCGTAGCTCCCCAAGACGCGAGTTCGTTCGGCTCAAAAGCTCCTCGCGATATGTCTGTAAGGGACCCGAGCGAAAGAATGTGTGGTTGTGGTTTGTGTGTTAATTTTGTGTTTTACTTATTAATGCCGCAGTTCGTTGCCACAACGGAGAGCGCAACGCATATAAAGTCCTGCCGGTTGGCGCTATTGGCGAGTTTTGGAGAACAAGGAGACGAAGATGGCGAAATGTGTGAGAACAGAGCTCAGCAAACTCCACAATTATGCGTTACCCCTTTTACAGGTTCCTTTTCTCCGTTTGGTTTTTTTTTCTCTTTTTGGAGAAGAAAAGAAACGATCGTTCGCATACCCGAACGGGAAGAATCTGCGTGTGAGGTGCTGGCCGCACGCTACCGTTTCGAGAGATGCTGGAAGCTGTGAATTTCAAGAAAACCGGGGTGTCCCTCGCTCGCAATATAACCGGTTTAAACGGAAACTAAAATGATATTATAAATAAAGCTCACGGTGTGTGCGTGTGCAGCTTTTTCCTTCATCCGGACTACCGGGGCACTGTCGGGGAGAGAGAGCTTTATATACTGTTCGTCTACATCCACCACGGGTGCTCAGTTAGAGAAGAGATGTGGAGTCTCGTAATCGCAAAACCTCGATCAGGAAGTGGCATTAATGTGCATCTTCCTGGCTCACTCTTCTTATACACAATAAAACGGGGAGCAGAACGGATCCAATTGCGTATCTTACAGCAGCGGATTCTTGGCCAATTCGTGGCCCTTGTCTTGCCTGGTGGTGTGGGTTAAGCGAAGTGCATCAACCGCAGAGCATGCAGGCAAGATACACACGCACACAGGAATTCCTTACGATCTTGGAAGGATACGGGCGCATGGTGATGGGTGGGACGGGCCCAGTACTGGCTACGATCATTCGTCTCGTGGTCGAAGCGAAGGAATCACGGAAACTTCAAGTTCATCCCTTATTTTCCGCATCTTGCTCTGTTCGTGAGTGCTACAGTTTCCTTTTTTCCCACACCGGCTGATCGGTACGAAGAGGAGAAGATCGACTGGAAGTTGAAGGGATGGAGTCATGTACATTCTCCTCTTCCTTTAGCTGTTTTATTTGTGTGTCCGGTGTGTCAGAGTTCTTCCTCTCGGCGGGATGTGTAAAGGGAGAGCAGGTTTTTCGACCTCATGCGATCTTGCCATCCGCACATTGGGCTTTTCAAGTATTATCTACAAGATCAAGAAGTATTTTCGTTACTTAAGTTTCCCTAGAGGCGAAACGTAAGGATTATACAAGTTATGCAGATAGTATCAGGTGCCAAAGTTACAATATAAAGTTTTACTGGATGTTAACTTTAAATATGTGAACTTCAAAGGATCTCCCAAAGTTAATAATATCTAAAACTTTAATAATCCTAACGATTATATTCGTCAAGTAAAGCCTAATATCTCACCATGAGTTTTAACCCTAAATTTATTCTGAAGTTCTCACCGTGCAATGCGGATCTGGTTGAGCCACATTAAACGGTGGAGCAGCACAGTAAAAGGAAACGTTTTGATCGCATTCCTTTACCGTTCTAGCGGAAGCAGACGCTCATGAGGAATGATGAATGTTGCTGCTGGTAGAACAAAAAAAAACGGTCACGTCTTGTTTCTCTCTCTCCCTCTGGCTCTCGTGTATGCAAAAAAATGTGAAAGATCATCAAGATCTCCGAACTCGACACAGAATGGGTGGAATGGAAAACTGCGGAAAGGATATCTCATTAGGCACTCTATTCAAGCCGGAACCAGCGGCCGTTGGTTCTTCTGGCTATGCTTCAACTTTTAACAACGATCTTCCCCGTATGCCGTAGCTCCCCAAGACGCGAGTTCGTTCGGCTCAAAAGCTCCTCGCGATATGTCTGTAAGGGACCCGAGCGAAAGAATGTGTGGTTGTGGTTTGTGTGTTAATTTTGTGTTTTACTTATTAATGCCGCAGTTCGTTGCCACAACGGAGAGCGCAACGCATATAAAGTCCTGCCGGTTGGCGCTATTGGCGAGTTTTGGAGAACAAGGAGACGAAGATGGCGAAATGTGTGAGAACAGAGCTCAGCAAACTCCACAATTATGCGTTACCCCTTTTACAGGTTCCTTTTCTCCGTTTGGTTTTTTTTCTTCTCTTTTTGGAGTAGAAAGAAACGATCGTTCGCATACCCGAACGGGAAGAATCTGCGTGTGAGGTGCTGGCCGCACGCTACCGTTTCGAGAGATGCTGGAAGCTGTGAATTTCAAGAAAACCGGGGTGTCCCTCGCTCGCAATATATAACCGGTTTAAACGGAAACTAAAATGATATTATAAATAAAGCTCACGGTGTGTGCGTGTGCAGCTTTTTCCTTCATCCGGACTGCCGGGGCACTCTCGGGGAGAGAGAGCTTTATATACTGTTCGTCTACATCCACTACGGGTGCTCAGTTGTGCCGTTGATGATGGTGATAAGAGTAAAAATATATTTCTCCATCTAGTGTGCCTTTTGTCACTCCGCACATAATCTGTTACCGATTTCATTAAAGTGTGCTTTTTTCGAATCACTTTGCCCAATTTCTTATCACACTGCGACACTGCGAGTTAGGGAAGGGGAAGTTGCTTTTTCTGTCAACTCACCTGAACATTGGAACACGGTGGGGGTACGTCAACAGCCGAGAACAAGCGTTACTTGCTGCGTGCTGCGGGACTGTTATTAATCGATAATGAACGATCGAACTTGTTTTTTCGCTCACCTGTATGAGAAAATCTTCCCACAAGCGTTCGGGTAAGGGATGTATTATTACATGACGCGGGGAAAGGGATGGAGTAATGCCCCTCTCCCTCTTCGCCCTGTAATAATTACCCGCCGAAAGGACGCTTTGTCCTCCGCCCGTAACAACGGTCGCCCCCTTCAGGCACGAACGGATTGGAGGTTGGTTCGTAGATCTCCCGTGTGTGTACGCGCGCGCGCGCAAAGGAAAAGGAAGTCATTAAAATAAGTACACCACAACAACAGGCGAGAACTCTCCACCCCATCGCCCACCTCTCTTCAGAACACATTGCCCCACCGCGTTTATACCGGACGACGGTGTAACGGTGGTTTTAGTTTGCGTCACAACATACATTAAATAAATGGCGCACAGCAGCAGTACATCGTGTGCGAGAACCGTATTTACGATCGCACACACGATCGGACTAGCCGGGTGGTGGGGTGGTGAGAGTAGGTTCTATACGCGCACCGAAGAAGTATGTTCTCATCGAATGAATATTTACAAAAATGCTAAACAAAACTACTCCCTCCACGAATCCAGGCGAACCTCGCACGCCACACACGAGAAGGATCAAGTTTATAAATCACTAGACTGCAATATAGATTTCCTCTCGGCAATCCCGGAAGATCGCAGTCGGACGAGTAGCGGCGGCCAGTTTGGCGTTTGGAGATGGTGTTAACCTTCAGATGAAAATGAAAATTGCAATCGAAATGTGCCGGATTAAACTCACATTTCACTCACGCACGAAAAACAGGCGCAGCTATTTCGAAAGCATTGGAATTTAAGATCCCCGATGTACGGAGAAATTGAATTTCCAATTTTTCCGGCCATTACCGGCTTTGGTAGCACATTTTGGTGTGGCACGTTAGCCAGGAAGCAGGCTTTACTAAAGCGTCCAAACGAGGAAACGAAGTCTACTTACGGATCTCCAACAACTCGTTCCGAAACCTCATCGGCCGAGAGTGAAGTGGTCAGTGTACGGCTTTGATATTTCCACACTTCATTCTTGCTCGTGTAGAGTATAGGCGTCGAGCGAGAGCTGGTTTAGAGCATAGGAAATGGAGAACGAGCCGTTTCCTGTAAGCGAGAAGCGAAACAGTTTGATGCCCACTTTACCTACCAACCAAACACTGGGAGCGCCCAGGAAAACAGATTCCAATTCCGATTCCGATGGCGAATCTCGCTGATCGAAGTGTTTTTTGTTATGGCGAGCGTTGATCGGAGATTGGAAGATGATAGCGCGGTGGTCTCTATACTACACACTGGCGATCTTGCGAACATCATCACATTCTGTGTGTTTGAAGTTTCCTCCCAGAGGTTCTATTGGACGAGGCGGAACACAGCGAACACAGATTGTGTGTAAGACAGGCACAAAAAAAAAGCGCGTTGTTATGCTGCTTGCCACTTACAGCCCGCGGCTTCCCATCGTACCCAGCATCTCCACAGACAAACACGTCGCTCGCTTAGGTTTAGGTTGAACTTCCTTAAAATTGTTTGCCCGTCCGCTCGTTCTCATCTCATTTGCATATCGTTAAGTCTGGGGGGGAGGGTATGGCGAGTGCTTCTGCCACCACCACCACCACCCTTGAGTCTATCGGTTCGAGGGTAGGGTGAAATGTAGAGATGCCAGATTGGAGTTGGGTTCTCCGGCTTCCTTTTCCTCGACTCATCATCTCCATACATTTAAACGCACAGTAATATTTCGTCGTCTCCTACTAAAACCCCCAAATCCGCTAAATGTATGTAAAACAAAGGTGTATAAAGAACAGAAAAAAGACATGACACTATTCTCGGTTTGTTGTTTTTTTTTTTTGGACAAGATGTTTCGGCACACAAATTGCGGAAAAGACGAAAAAGACGGAAACATTTTAGCGTAACGATCGTTACGATCGTTAGATGATGTGTGTTCTTATATCTCTCTCTCGCTTTCGTTTCACCTGGGCACGCAGTCTCGGCAGATAAAAACACAAACTCCACGTTTATGGAATGTGCGCGCGATGAATAGCTGAGATGAGACTGAGAGAGTGAAACACGCGCGTACCGTGGTACACAGTACACACATATAGTTCCCACAGAATTCAAGTAACGTGACGTAACGCTCTCACAGCACCATCACGGCAAAGTAAACGTGAAGCACTGGTGGTGTCTCACTACCAAACAGCGATCCAACACAAACATGCATACGCAACGTGCCGGATGAAGCTGAAGAAGATGACACTTGGACGAGACCGGGGTGAAAACGAAACTGACTTTTGACACCTTTCTGTCATATCTCGTTGCCGTTCGCCGGGCCGTTATTTCCCAATCAGCATTAGTGGCAAAAAAAAAAAAACAGGTGCGTAAATAAGGCAATAATGATGCGAATCTTTCTTCATTTCTTTCGCCCGCTATGTGTTTTGTAATGAGCGTTTTGTAAATCGATTTCCATCAGAGAAGGAAATTCATCTCGCTCGATCAATCAACCGATTAAATGGTTGAACGTCTATTACTAGCCCTTGCGACCGTTAGTTACCAACGGGGACAGAGCACCAAACGATGATGACGCAATTGGGACGCAAGAGCAGAGCGGTTGTTCATTTCCGGCTGCTGTTGGTTGTGTGACTAATCGATCCACGCCACCACGGCAGTTGGATGAGGGAACTACTCTAATCCTACCCCCAGTGCTGCACATTATGAGTGTCCACGTAAGCGAGATCGGCACACATTTCCACAGGCTGAGATTAAGTTTAAGTTTCTTTTTGCTTCCATTTTTAGATAAAGAGATGAAGACTTGTGTGAATAATTAGTTGAATGCAAGCTACAAAGCAAATGTCAAAATGTCTCCAAATAGCTAGACGAAACCCTTTTTTACTCAGATTAAGTGACACCTTTTATCCGAGAGAGAAAAGAGCTGATGCCAGGCTGTCAAATCGATTTAAAAGAACAACTTTGACCCAAAGTCTTTTCCCAAAGCGAAATGGATATAAATTGTCATCATAATTTCGTCAACGTGACGCGTCCTCAGCTGGGGAGCATAAGCGTCCATTGGATACAATAGACATCTCTCCATCTACAGAGAGAGTAAGATCTCCCTGTTCCATGTGACGACTTAACGCATGACACTTGGGTATTTTGTGTGAGATTTCAATTTAAAACTTGTAGAATTCTTCATCCATCTTCCAGTGGCACTTCGGGGGGTTGGGGCGAAACAATAGGAGGGACACCCTTAAACTCCCTGGTGAAAGCGGACAGACATTTCGCGCGACCGGATGAAACCCGGGAAGAGAATTGGATCATTGTGATTACAATAAATTTTCCTATTATGTGTTGCTGGCATGTGTACACAAAGTTACTTAATTCCTTGGTTTAGAGCTCGTGGCTCGGAGGAGATTTGTGTCACCCGTCCAAACACACGCAGATGTGCGCAGACAGTCGGTGATGTGCGTACTCGTGTCCGGGAATTCTGGGTTCCGTGTTCAAGCATAGGGCTGTCTATTTAGATGAGCGTTGGATTTGTTGACGAGCTCCAAAGATCGTGCAAGAAATAGTAGTTACGCCACAACCACCTGGAGAAGGTGAGTGGCGTATGTGCACATTGTTGGTGGATTCCATCTCGGCTAAAAGGCAACACTGAATACTGGAAGCAAAAAAACCTCTGCACGATCATGCTTTCCCTTTCACGCTCCATCAAAAGTGATCGTTAAGGAGATTGGGTGAGCTCCGAGAGAGAGAGACAGACCTCCAAACAGCATGTTACGTCACACATCTTTCTTCAGCGTGCCAACACCATTTCCAACAGTTCCGCTGGATTTGAACGGCCGAGATGGCGGTTGTTGCGTGGTTACTTGATTACCGCAGTTCACTCCCTCGGTTCCATGGTGGCCACCGAACGAGCAGGGAAGACAAGATCTGAAAGGTGCAATTTTTCATAAGACGCCAAGTCTCGGCGAACCTACGGCCTGAGAGACGGTGGGAAGAAAGCGGAAGAAACGGCACGCATCAACAAACTCAACAAATAGGGTTTCACCCCACCTGGCTGCGGGTGGCCGGTGCGTTGGGAGGGGTGGGGATCGGAAAGAAAGAGCGTACCAAAAGGAAAGCATGAAAGTCGGTCAAAAGTTTTAAAATTCATATAACACGATTAAGTAACTTGCGCTTTACCCCTCTCACACAGGGGGTCTGTGTAGGTGCCCCAACCAGCAGTTGATGACGGCATATATGCGCTGCTGATTACCCGATGACAAACCGATCGAGTTCGCGCGCCGCTTTTTCCGGTTCGTATGGGGAGAAACGGGGTCCCACAGCTGGAGTGGAACGATCACGTAATATTCTTCTGAAGTGTAGTGGGAGCTCAGCTTAAGCGCAGTACGCGTAACAAGACGCAGCACGAGAATCCGCTTCTGGAATCTCACAGTGAGTTGCAAAAGACAAGTTGCCAACAGAGTATAAAACATAACCTCATAATAGCAGTTAGAGGAAAATATGGTTGCTAATTTATCTTCACTCTCTTCTTTCCGCTGTCGGTCGTAAAGATCGCGACCAATTTCTCGATCGATCGACCTTCAATGTACCGGGAGTCTGTAGACAAATCGTGTGTGAGCGGATCTCGCGCTGCAACTACTGTTTGACAGCTCGCAAGGCAGTTGTTTATAAACAATGGGAGCAGCAAGAAACCTCACGCTAGTAGTGAACAGCACCCGTACAAAGCTGGCCAAGAATTCTCAGGCCGGCGTCTTCCTGACCTGCATGGGGAATTACGTGAGGTACTGCCGACGTATCGACGATAGAACATGACCCAGAAGCGTTTCCAGGTTTTGACTCAGCTATTCGGTTTTCGTTCGACCCGATTCGAAAGGAATTTGTTTTTCGGGAACGGTCGTAAAATTAATGATCAGACAAAGGCAAAAGGCCCCGTCGACGTTCGCATCCGGGGCAGGAATTTCTCACACCGGATGGAAGATAAATCGCAGCAGAGCCAAAAATCCGAAATCCTTTCGCCTGAACAGTTGTGTTGCGGCAGCAGCAGCCACATCTCTGGCAACAACTGGCCGACCCCCGGGGGGCAATTAATGGACCGGAAAGCGCTGTCGAGTCGCGCCCGGGATCTCACCCGTACACCGTACAACTATTCCCCGAGGTCAACCGCGCGCCGGAAAATACCCCGTTCCCGAGACCGAGAAAAAGACGCACAACTCTCGCGACCGACCGGAAATAGCAAATAAAAGTTAATATTTCAATTTTCGGACCAATCGGGCGCAGCGCAGAAATTGGAGGATCGCCGAGAGACGGTTGTCGATGTTGGTACGTGGTCGTGAAGTTTCGGTACGATTTGGGGATGTGTGTTTTGCTTCGCCTAATTAATGCACCCGTGCCCTGACAGAGACACTGTCCGTTTGTGGCCTCATTTCTCGATTCTCCGAGATTCTCCTGGTGGTTCGGGGAGATAATTTGAGACTTCCCGCGTGCCGAGGAGTAGCGCCCCGAACGGTTTTATTTCATCCTTTTTTTTATTGGGACACGATTGAACCCTGACGAAGCCTGCGGGGCAATGAATTTCGGCAAGAATTCACCCGCCGGCGGTGTGCATTCTTGACCAGTTTGTCCACTGAGTCGAGGGACCCTTGTATTTCGCCCCTTTTTTGGAGAAGGATGAAACACCAAATATGAAATGAACAGCAGACAGTGGATGATAATAAAAAAAAGAGACGGTACACGTACGCACACGTACACACATCCGAAACCGTTCGCGTAATCATCGTTCGGACGAGATCAAAAATCAATTTCCTCAATTTTGTTCCCTTTCGAATGCCACACAATGCGCGAACCCTCTCTCGTCCGCAATTTCTTCTCGCTGCTTGTCCTGGTGGTGCTGCACTGACAGACAGACACGGGAATAGGACGGATGGAGCGCAACTACCGCAGCGAGAAGGGACGAAGGAAACCGGATATTACTACTCTTACTAAATCTATAAACATTTTCCTGTCCGGGCGTGTGTTTTTTTGCCCAAGTTTCTGTCCCTCGTTTTTTTCGGTTGCTTTACTGGGAAATCCCAATCCACAAACACACGTGCATCTACTAACAAAAAAACCCAACATAGTTAGTGTACGGAGGGAAAATTAAATGAAATGGAAAAGAGGAACAAAACCGGAAATGAGTCTTGGAGGATCGGGTGGACAGGAAACAGAACCAAACAGCGCACAGGAAATGGAAACTGGACCTTGGCGGAGGATAGTAGTGTAGGGTAGCCTGAAAAATCTGTACACACTGGATTTCCTGGAGTTCATGGTGTGTATGGGGGAGTTATATCCTTTTTTTGTTGTTATCAAACAACTAAAGGCAATAAAAAAAACTGCGCAAAGTCCCCCCACATCGACACACACACAGAAGCATATTATTGCAATTCGGGCGAAGGTGGGTACAAAACGATGAGGGGATGGATGACTTCGACTGCATCATGCATCATATGCAGCAGGTTGAAAATAAATGCACTGCACACACCATTTGTGGTGTGTGTGTGTGTCTGTATGGAAAAATTGCATCTGCATGCATTTTGATTATTTTGTACATGGAAAATGGGAAAACTCGTATTGAATTTCCCAGATTTTTTTTTTTTGAAACCTTTTTTTAAAACTCGAGCCATAGAGTACGAGTACGACAAAAAAAAAATCATAATATTATTGAAAAAGGGTCATCAAAATTGCATATTCTGAATTTTATGAAAAAGGGGTTTCACATTTTATGTATTTTAATATGCACTGTGTTTATATATACTTTTGTTTTTGTTTGTGTGTTTTCCGGTGCCCGGAAGATATCATACAAGCGCACATAAATTCACCCATTTCTCTCGCTCTCTCTTTGTTTGCACCGGGAACCGGAACCGGAGACCTCCCCCGGGCGTCAAATACAATGGGCATGTAAACACATCCATAAATACCACCGCTCTCTCTCTCTCTACCGCGAGGACATTTTCCCAATTTTCCAACCTCATCACCGGTAATGAAAATGGTGGTAATAAATTGTGGAACCAGCAGGAGCAAAGCGAGACAGAGACTTGATTGGAGCAGGTCGAAAGCGAAACATAATCGCGTTCACTCGATGAAGGTTATTGATAATGGGAATTCGAGGACTTGCCGGAAGTGTGCGAGAGAAAATCAATACAAATTTATAAACACGGAGACACACACACACATATATTATCCCTTTTATATACTTTTACTGCTGGGAAAAAGGGCATAACGCAGGGCCTTCCCCAAATTCTGGCCAACGAGACCTGGACATATTCCAGAAGTTCCGGAAATGGAAAAGCGAACCGTCCCGCGGGTACATTTGGAGCGAACAAGGGGGGAAATATTCACACATTTCCGGATCACGAAGAAGAATGGTTTCGGTGTAGTGGTGGCGGTAAAAATAAATGCTAAAACACAACAACTCCCCGGCCGTAGCTGGGCTCTCCACCATGCGGCGATCCCGGTACGGAAATGGTGAAAGAAGATTTATTGCCCCGGAAGAGATAAGTTCTTGTCGTCGGTCGGCGATGTTGCGCTACCTCCGATTGGCCGGCCCTCTGCCATTCGTTTTATTGGACGAGATCGCGCGATATAAATTCGCGATTGTCTGTGTCTGTGTGTACCTTACCGATGCGGAGCACCGGCAAAAAGAGAAAGGAAGTGAACGAAGAAACGGTGGCACAAAGCGGAAAGAGAAACACCTCAAAAATGGGACCACCGGAGATCGAACTGAACGTGACCGGTGCGGGTCCGCAGAATCGGTGGTTCCGAAGGTCGTCCGCCGGTAAACGCGAGAACCGGGCACCAACAACAACCCACACACGGACCCACAGACTTCCGGTTCCGGATGTCGCGGAACATACCGCAAAAATGAAACGGTTTCATGCAAAAAAAAAACGGTTCCCACTTCCTCAGCAAAAGCGATTTCCGGAAGTTAAATTCACCTCCCCACCCTAAATGTCATGTTTTGGTTACGAAGTGTGTTGTGCGCTGAACGCGGTTGGTAACACACGGACGAATGGGAAGCAACAACATGGGCCCAAAATCGAAACGAAACAACGCGCGAAAAGAAACGGTATATGCCCACCACCAAGACACGACCGATCGTTGGTGTTGCTGCTGTTGGTTGGTTGTAAGCTTTGCGTATTATTTACGTCAACACGCGTTCGGCATTCACCTGTATATAC
The DNA here is from genome assembly GCA_002091835.1 of Anopheles maculatus. Lineage (NCBI taxonomy): Eukaryota > Metazoa > Arthropoda > Insecta > Diptera > Culicidae > Anopheles > Anopheles maculatus. Next base: position 72,607 of record KZ062916.1, read on the forward strand.
CGTGCGCGGCTCTAGGAAGGGATGGGCGAAGTAATTGAGGAGATGTAGGGTAAGAGGTGTGTGTGTTTTTTGTAGCAAGTTGTGTTGTTTCGGCACACAACACACGATCGTTGATGGTACACGCGATCGCGGAAGAAAAGACAACACCGGAGCACAACACGCACACTTTGAAGTTATGCTGCATCGAAAACAAAACAGAAAAATGCACTAAGGAATTGGAATGGATGTGTTAGTGGGGTGTCTTTGAGTGGACATGACGATCAATAGTAGGGGTGCACTAAAACTTATCCAGACATTAGGATGCAGATTTTAGGATTATCGTAATGAATCTTGCGAATGGCCTGCCATTAACTTTGACAGCTGTCAATCGTTATAGTGAGACATCTATTGGGAATGAATGAAAGCAACATTGATAACTTATTTTGTTCGATCTCTGTCAAGATTTCCACCATTAATTCCTGCTAATAACCATAGCATCTTTAGATTGTTGACTATAAAATGTTTGTAATCGACATCTTCAAATTTCCAATAATATATGAAAGAATAAAACCGCGCCATCTATTGGGAAACGGTGAGAACAACAAGGACCCCGACAGATAAAAATTTCAAAATTTCCTATGCACACGAAAATATTAAAAACTTACGTTTTCAAAACTGCTAAATTCGATAGCGACATCCGAAATGTAGATTGCTCACACGCCACACCCAATAATTCTTCCTGCTTCCTTCTCCTCACTCTGTCAAAAACGTCTGCAGCTGAGGGCGGACCTGGCTGTAAAAGAGATAATTATGTGGATTAAAAAATTGCATTTTGTAAGGCACAAAAACAAGCATGACCATGTAAGGGGGGTTGTGGGGATGTGCATGAGATGAGGTGGCTTGTTAAAGGGCAAAGATTCACACTCGAGTTTGCAATTAAATAATCTGTGTACTGTATAGAAGGGCATGGTAGCGCGGGCCTCATTTAAACAAGCGGCGAGAGCAAGTACGCGCGAGCGATAATACCTGCAAGGGAGTGCGAGCTTCCGGGACGAATTTGTTCAGCATCACATCCACCGATTCCCGGCTCTCAAGTGCATGCCTAACGAGTTACACCATCACATACCTGTGTAACGCCCATCCCAACCTACACGCTCTTAATACTTAATGCAGGGGGTGAAAAAAAGGAACAGTACTCCAAATAGGACATTGCTCTGGTTGGGGATGATAATTCGTCACCGAAAAAAAAAATGGTACCAGTGGGTATTCGCACTTTTCTACTACCAAACCAGCCAGGAGGTTCATCAAGTCGAGTGGGGGACATTAATTACTGAGAGGTTACAAGTACACACACACACAAACCCTTATGTCCTATCCATCAAATGCCTTCGTTTCGCTTAATTATTACTTTTAATTTAATATTTCCTTCCGTGCCCGAGTACCTCCAACGCGAGAGAGACCGAATACTGCCAATGGAGGAGATGCCTTTCCATATGCATCGCGAACTGCATCGGGCAAATGCAATTGAAACAGCAGCGATGAGGCAAATTTCACGACGACGGTGTGGCCTATTGCACCTCGGTCCGTGGAGTGGTTTATAGAATTAAAAGGTACAAAAAAGAAACAACTCGGTCTCCCTCTCTTGTGGGGGAAGTTTAGAGTCAGTGAGGAGAGGTAACGCTATTCACCGTCGGAAAGGACAGTATGGAAATGCTGTTGAGTACACCCAACCAACCAACCTACCAACCGCCCCAAAACACGGAAATATGATTCGTGCTGTCGTCGCCGCTTCTCGGAGACTCGGACTCGGTTGACTTGGGTCGTCGTCGTTGTCGTCGTCTAGTAGTTGGAACGGTCCTCTTGAATATCTTCTTCCTACCACCTTCGTTTTTGCAGGCGGCAAAATCATTGCTCGTTTAAAAATAAACCAACGGCATGTTTTTACAGTTTGTGGACAGTCGTCCTCGTACGAAAACTGTGGCTTCCTGTCTCCCCCCGAGCGCAGTCGGGAGTTTAGAAGGGAAGCCCCCGCAGTCTACCCGTACAATCGCGTCCTGAGGTAAGCAGAGATAGGAGCGGGTCTCCGGTGTAGGTGCTCGTGTCTGTAAACTAGAAGAGCACCAACAATTCTCGAAGCGGAAGCGTGAGAATTGACTAGACTCTAACACTACACTACAACCGAGAGTAAAGAACCGAGCAATAGGGTGGTGGTACACCTTCTCACATGTCAAAAATTCCAACCAAACAAACCCCATGAAGATGGCCAATCCGCAACAACGGGCGGGGAAATCCAAATGATTCACGACATTTTAATTTCTTGGCCAAGTCAGGCCCTCTCTCGTTCCTCAACACGAACACCGCTCTAGACGAACCTCACCCCCCCTTGGGACATTCAAATGATCCAAGAAGTTAACTCAACTACAGCGAGCCGAACGAGCGCGTGCTTTGCAAGTAAGGAGAACGTTTCCGCGTTTCCGTGTGTCGCTTTGCAAAATCGTTGGCGAACGGAACGAAGATTTTATGGGTCATGTGGGTGGTAGTAGTAGTAGCAGCAGTAGTAGAAGGGGCTCTTAATCCCTCTCTCGTTCGCTCGCTCGCCGCCGTTCGATTTTCGCAACGCGCGAAACAGGAAGTGAACCACTTATAGCTCCTCTACAGAGCTCAGTGTAACTTCAGGCTTAGGGCCTCTCGCTGCTCGACTGACGTAAGAAAGGAAAGGGAAAACGTGTGGGTCGGTCAAAACCGAAGCAGAGAGGGAATGGCTGAGCAGTAAGAACTCGCGCACACCCATAAGGAACCGGCGTGCTCCCCCCCCCCCAATCCAAGTGGGCCTCTCCCCCCCGAAGTGTTTCGTTGCGAGAGTGATTAGCATAAATAAATTAGCATGTCTCGGGGTGCACACACGGCTGCGCTGTCTCGACTCCATGCATCCACATGGGTATGTGTTTGTGTGTAGAAAACTGCAGCAAACTGCATATCCGGCATTGTTGATCGCGCGTATGTTGGCTGTGGTGTCGCGGAAGCTCTCAGCACATTGCACAAATCCTATTCCCTATAGAATACGCTCTCGAGAATTCCTTAGCCACTTTTGGGGACATGTTGGCACACATCCATCAAAATCGTTTAGGCACGCCATCTCTCAACCTGAGCGGATGCGGAAATTACACCGTTTTCGAGCCCAAGTAAACACGTGTCAGCTGCATCTGAACACTGTTCAACCGTAAGTAAACACTTGACGTCCAACTAAACAGCTGCTGCCTAACTGAACTTCGTTCAAACGAAACTCAACATCGTTCAACCCCATCTAAACATTTGGCACCTCCAAGCTGATATGTTTACATGACTTAGATTTAGCTTCTTTATGCTTCTTTCATTTGCAAAGATTAATAGATTAAAAATAGACTAGTTTTTTTAATTCAGGCACAAGAAAATTTTATAATAAACTGCATACAACTTAAAAAAACATTTTCTTCATGATGACCGCGAATTCGCTATGAACGCGGAAGACAACGATGTCCAAGAAACGAGTCCGTGGAATATAAACGTGCAATGACGTCTGGGATACAAAATGTTTAGTGGGGGTTGACCGATGTTGAGTTTCGTTTGAACGAAGTTCAGTTAGACAGCAGCTGTTTAGTTGGACGTCAAGTGTTTACCTACGGTTGAACAGTGTTCAGATGCAGCTGGAAGGTGTTTACTTGGGCTCGAAAACGGTGTAACTGCATTTGGATTATTTTTTCCCCCGATTTTGTCTTGACGTTTTTTTTTAGTTGGGGTTTGTTGCTGTTTTGATTAACCCACCAACAAAAACCAGATGTTTTGCAGAGTCACAGTGGATTTGGTTTGTTGTTTTTTGTGTGTGTGTTTTTTTTGTTTCGTTGGGGTTTCCTATTCCGCAACCAAACAAACGACGACGGATGCTCGCGCGCGTTCAAGGTGAAACATGTAATTAATTTGAAAACACACACACACACACACACACATACACCTCCCGGGGGGAGGTGTTTGCATTCTTCGGCTGACCACCAAATGTTTGTGCGTGTCCGCGTGTATGTGGGTTAAGACGGAACCTATTAACTTCCCCGTTCAAAATCGCGCTTAAATGGCAGTATAAACAACAATCGGTACACACACGGGGACACGTAAAGCACACGTGTACATGTGCTACACCACAAACAGATTAGGAGTTTTTAGGAGTTTAGGGAAGAAAAACAACCTTCATCCGGGTTTTCGATAACTTTTGTGTTGCTTGAAGAAATAATATTTACAAAACAAAACAATTGCTCCACAAACGAAATTTGTTCAACTACATCAATCAAACTACTACTACTACTACTGTTGCAACAGCATTGCAGTGTCGGTGTGTATGCCATGTGAATCGCACGAAAGATTACGAATGCGGAAATTGCCGGGCCGTCTACACACCACGCCCCGGCATCACGAACTTCAACCACACACCATCACGGGTTGTGTGCCGGGTGCGCTTTTCCTGTTTTCGAAAACGGTGCACGGATTAGAGCTAAAAGGACAGACAGAAAAACATCTTCTAATCGCAAACCAGAAAAAGGGTTCTGCTTTTAGCGTGACTTCCGGCAATGATGATCTGTCAAGTGGCGCGTGTGAACACGGATGAACACGGAATGAACCAGGGTATCGATCACTGCAGAATGAATCCCAACCGCACCATGGTTTTCGATCTTGAATTTTTAATGATCGTTATTATTGGCGCTTGAGGTTGAAAGAAAAAAACATACTGACAGACGATCATCACCATCATCTGTCATTGAGGGTAAACACACAACAAGTGGCGACGACTCTTGAGAACCGTTGAGAGATTGAGAGCTGGCGCGATAAGAAGGTACTGTAAGTTGTAATCGGTTCCACCAACAACGGTGGTGACATAGTGTGCTCCCCTCGGCTAGTGGCGTGCAATCCGGTTTGCGAATGACGCATACCACCAGCACCACCACTAAAACTACCCGGATCGATCGAGATTTTCGCGCTGTATGATCGAACCAGCCTCGTCGTGTTCTTAGAGACTTAGAACGCGAGCGCAGTAAGCGGCCCCGGTACGAGTGGCACAAGGGGCGAGACGCAGCGCGAGTGTTGCGAAACCAGTTTGCAAAGCAACTCTAGTAGCACACGCAAGCAGGAAGTAATCAAAATGGCTCTCGACGAACCCGGTCGTGTCAGACGACGACGGCACACAACACTCACATACAGTTCGATAACTGTATTATAAATATCAACCCGTTTCCTACTGACCCGCTCCTTTTGGATTTCCCTTCTTCCTAGTTGGGTTCGAAATTGATTTGTGTATTGATTCTTGCCGAGAGGTAAAGACTCACCACAAATACGCACACTAGAAACGTGCGTGTAGAGAGAGGTAAATCACAGCCGATCCATAGAACGATGCTTTATCTTTTGCCACTCACACGCATCGATCATGGGCGCACACACAGAGTGGCGAAAAAGATCAGACCAGTACATGCAGTATCAGAACGCAGCGTGTCATACGCATCCGATAGGAATTCTTCCACCAAAGTGTGTGTGTATTTGTACGGTGTTGTTGGACGCCACTAGGAAACGGAATTCACACATCTTGCCTTCCCAGCGCACGTTCCATACTACACAACCGAAAGCCGCACGGCGACATCACCGTTTCTTCCGTAGTGTAATCGAGCGTACACACGACACACGCGTACACAATTAACGCGTCGTGTCTTGTCGGCCACAGTTGTCCTTGAGCCGCGTGAAACGGAACTCGTTGGTCCGTTATACTCTTGTTGCACGCTTCCCCATCCGCTTCACGCAAAAAAACCCGTCACCACCTCCGATAATCGCGCTTCGATCAACGTAACGAGGAATCGCT